>JABUQX010012828.1:17500-27500 GCA_015478945.1 Trachelipus rathkii | reverse complement strand
TATTAGGTTTATTTATTTATTTATTAATTTATTATATTTTCAACTCATAAATTATTGTAATACTTTGAACATAGACAAACCTTACTAAAATACGCACATAATATGCCTTTTCGAGTTTAAACTGAAGCCAACAAAACAACATCATTACTACACACCACTACACACAACACACTAATTCTTTACATCACACACACATTCCACAACACTTACAAACACACCACATCACCCACAAACAATAATTAAATAGGACACTTTACCTTTAATACATTAGAAACTGGCATTCATCCGTCTAACTTACTGATCACATATGACTGCTAGGTCGTTCTTGATGTCAAGCTCCAGTATGTGCACATAAACATCTACATTTTTCTAATACGTCGGCCTGAGAATAGGACAATATTAAGCAATTTACTTCTCTAAACTTTTATGTATATATACTGGATATTTATACAACTCGATGATTGAAGTAACTTAACGCGTATCATCAATACTTCTCTTCTACTTTACGTTTTCTATTATTCTTATATTTATTAATTATTTAATTGTTATTTATTATTGTTGATTTTAGAGTTTGTAGCGATTGTTTATCTTTCTTTTGCAGTCATAAATAAATCCTATATATTTTTTTAAAACCTTTCTATTTTATTCTTTACTGCTTATTCTGATACTGAAAAGAGCAGAATATTCTCTGATATAATGAGAGAATCTACATAAATTGAATATAATGTTCCATTTGCACTAGTAGATGATTCTGATACCTACTTATCAGGGATAAAATTTATGTCTTGTTTTTTGCAACATCAGTTTTTTTATTTTCCCTTCTCTTTTCTAAATTAAGACGTGGTAGGGACCCTTTTCCCTCTATCCAGTTACATTTTCAAGTTCCTTTCATTTACTCTATTGTTTAATTCATTTATAAATTTAAAATCTAAATTTTTATGCAGACTTAAACTTTATTTCATCTTATTCGGACGTAAACAATATTTTATCATTCAGACGTAAAATATAGATTATATGTAATACCCTATTGCAGCGATACTACTCATTGTATTATTTATTTGATTTGCAATATTGATATCTTAATATTATTTTTTTTTCGATATTTCAAAGAAAAAGTGAATTATACGTAGTATCATCTCTTGAACGTGTATAATTGCTAAAGATTATTCTAATAATAAAATAATTCGTTATACGAGCTGCATTCAATTCGGATAACTATGGCCTTAATCGTAGCAAAGTTTCCCACTTAATAAAGCTAACAATTATACATTCACCGTGAACTAAGATACTTAAAATGTACATCACAAAGCCTCTAGCATAACCTTGAAGTCGTCGATAAGACAGCTAACATCATAACCAAAGTTCCAAGCCTAAACTTAACAACAGTTAAGTAACTAACATAGATACAAAACACGTCAACCTATTCAGCACCTTTTTGTCAAGCAGTATCTCTTAACATAGTCAAGTGTATTTTTACATTAACATTGATATTGTTTATAATATATGGCTTGACAATAGTGTGAATAGGTTATGTTTTTGTATGCTCTGTTAGTTTACTTTACTGTTTGTTAAGTGTGGAACTTTGTTGATGTTAGCTGTTTTATTCGTTGCTTAAGGTAATGCTAGGTTTTGTTGTCTTGTATTCATTATATTCTAGTTCAGGTGATGTTATTTTAGCTTTTTTATTAATGGGAAACTTTGCTACGTTAGCAATATATTCGTTGAGGTCAGTTTATAAAGAACTTTATTTTATGTTGTGTTTCTCCTCCAAATGAATACTCGAAATGACTTGAAATCAAATTAGATCAATAGATCAACTTAGATCATGGAGGGTAGGCAGCGGCGGGGTTGGGTGGTGTTGATTTTACTGATTTACTGATTTTACTGCCTTAGAGGTATGAAATCTTGGGATTTTTAAAGTATAACATAAAATGAAATAAATTTTTTAGTTAGACATACTAAAAACTTTATAATCTGAAAAGAAGCTCAGAGAGGATTAGGTTTGTAAAAATGAATATTAGTTATTCTTAAATAAATAAAATAATAATTTATCAGCTATGTTTCAGTGCTTACAAAATAACTTTTTTTTTGCCCTAAATATAAATATCAAGAATAATAGAAACGTAAAAGAAATACATAACCAAACGAAAATTTTTATAATTAAAACATGTGAAAAATGTAAAGTCTTCCAGGCGCCGTTTAGGAAAATGTGTGTTTGCACATCTGCTGACATATAGAAACTAGCAGTCATGTGATTCAGTAAGTTCAGTACGATGATTGGCCAGTCTAATGTTTAAGTAAAGTGTCTATAATTATTGTGTGTGTGTGTGTGTGGTGTGTGTGTGTGTGTGGGTGTGTGTGTGTGTGTGTGTGTGTGTGTGTGGTTTTCTTGTCAATCTTCTTATGCTATTTATGTTTAATATAATAATGGGATACATTTTACAACACGAATAATATATAATATAATAATAATAATAATAATAATAATTATAATAATAATAATAATAAAATAATAATATTATAATAATAATAATAATAATAAAATAATAATAATAATAATAATAATATAATAATAATAATAATAATAATAAAACTACTGTTTAAGAAAAAAAACATATGTAAAGTAAGGACAAAAGTAATAAATCTCGTTATACCCTTCTCATGTATAAAAGGATATTAAGATTAATGAAGTCATTCCTCGAATTTCATTGGGTGTTCGTGATGGCTTAGCAAATACAAGTTCTCTGATTGGTTTATCCCTTGAGCGTACTAAAATTGCGTAATGTTTAAGTGTCAGGTAGAGAGTAATTACCACCAAGTGTTCTCGTTTGTGGACCTGCAGGCAAAGTGACCGCACGCGTTATTGGAAATAAATCACCATGGATATAGATAAATAATAAAATATAATAATAATAAAATAATAAATAATAATAATAATAATAATAGATAATAATAATAATAATATAATAATAATAATAATAATAATAATATAATAATATAATTTGAAGCGGTTGTGTAAAGTAAAGATTGAGATTGCTAATGCTGATTTCCTGCTGGTAAGTTGAAACTTCTAATTTTAGTTACCTAGTTAAATTCTGTATGTCAGTTAGGCTAGGATGAGATATATTTTTTGTTTAGTTTTTCAATATTACAATGTTATTAATGTAAAATTAACATAAATATTTTAGAGATATGTTTGAAAAAAGTGGTAATAGGTTACGTTTTGTATAACTTGACGTTTGATATATTTAAACAACAACAGCAAACAAACAAACAACAACAACAACAAAACAAAACAACACACACACAACACAACAACAACAACAACATTCAACAACCAACACAACATTTCAACCAACACAAATTACAATGCCAAACACACACAAACAAAGCGACATTTCAACAACAACAGCTACAGCAAAGAATTTATTTTATGTTATGTTTATCTACAAAAAGAAACTTATAATATGAAATTGAATCAATAGATAATAGATCAAAGACATGGATGGGTTAGAGGGTTGGCTTGGAGGTCCGGATGATCCCGGATTTATGATTTTCGTGCATCAAAGCGATTAAACTATGCAAAATTTTTCGGCTTATTAGCTTAAAATGAATAAATTTTAGTAAAAACCAAAATGTTTAAAGAAAAACAAAACAAAAATAACAATATAAGTTTTTGTGTTTATGTTATACAAAATATGACTGAATCAATAGATCAATAGATCAATAGATCAATTAGATCAATAGATCAATAGACACGAATGGGTAGGAGGGTGGCTGGATGGTAGTTTTGATTAACTGATTACTGTTTCTGATTTACTGATTTACCTGATATTTACTTGCTTTAGGGTATGTAAAACATAACATTTTAATAAAAAATTATGACTTGAATCAATAGATATAGATTCAAAAGATCAATGTTCACTAGATCGATTAGATCATGTGGAAGGGTAGGAGGGTGACTGGAGGGTAAGTTTGAGAAAAACTGATTTACTGATATACTTGCTTAGGGTATGTAAACTAACAATTTTTAATAAACAAAATTGATTGAATCAATAGATAATAGATCAATAGATCAGATGGGTAGGAGGGTGGCTGGATGGTATTTGATTTTAACTGATTTTAACTGATTTACTGATTTTACTGATTTACTGCTTAGGGTATGTAAAAATGCTTATTTTACGTTATAAACATAAAAAGCATAAATTTTTTTAAGTAGAACACAAAATTTTTTCCAGAAAAAAAAAATTTATAAATAATTAAAAAAAATTTAATGGAAGCTATAAGTTAAAAAAAAAGTTAAACATAAAGCAAATTTATAAATAAAAAATAGTAACCAATAATATTTTAGGTTTGAGATTTAAAAAGAAAACGAGATTTTTGAAATAGAAATGTAGTTGGAGGCTAAACGAATGTTTACTAACTCAGCACGGCACCGGCTTCAGCACCGTTGCCTGTACCAACTCTGTCTTCTATCTCTGTCTCTTTCTCATCCCACTCCTTCCTCCTACCGTTCTTCTTCCCTTAATGCACTCCGTGCATTTCTTCTCTTTTCAGATGCATTCCGTGCATTTCTACTTCTTTTATTTAGGTCGGGGGACCCTCCTCCGGGGGGGTTCCAAACACCCTTTTATGCTCCTTCCTCCTTCCTTCCTCATTCCTCCTTTCTTCTCCTTCCTGCCATTTCTTCTTCTCTTATGGCACTCCGGCATTTCTTCTTGCAATCTTCTAATACATTATGCAAATTTCATCCTTCTAGAAAATTTACTATCTGGAAGGAACCAGCACCCTTCTCCGAAGGGGTGCACTCGTCCCGGAACCTCAATTCCAGGCAGACGGAGGCGGCGGCACAAACAACAACCGAAAATAGATACCATTGCGCCATTAACTAATTTATTATTTATTTATTATTATTATTATTATTAAAAGTATTTAAAAATTTTTTTTTTATTTTATTTAAAAAATTTTTTTTTTCTATTATTAAAGTTTTTTTTTTTTTTTCCCCCCAGGTTTCAGTCTTTTCTTATTTCCAGGAAGTCCCCCACCCAAAACTTTCCAGTTTCCAGGTTCCTGGAAACGATTTCCAGGATTTCCAGGATTTTCAGTTTTTCCAGACCCTCGGATATAGCTCTTTAACTACAGCGATATATATCGAACGGAATTTATTAAATAATTTTCTTTTCGATTATATTTTTCAGTCAACCAGAGCACATTAGAAAGACGATTTAAAACATCGATATAGGGGTAACAAAACTCGAGTAAATCGATTGAAACCATGCAAAACATGATCTATCGTAGTCATTTAAACCTTCTAGGAACCAAAAACCCTCTTTGGGGGGCTCCCTTGAGTTCAGGCTCAAAACCTCTGAAGTCGCTCTTCCAGACCTTAAATTCGGTTCTCACACCGACCTTAACCAACCTAACCTTGAACGTCAAAGCTTGAAAAAACCGGAATGTTCAAAATGTTGCTTGCAACATGTACAATTCCGGTTGCAAACTTTCCGGTTTCGGGTTTTAGTGGAGGTTTACCCCACTCTCCTTACCTACTAACTGGGACTGCTGATCTGAATATACCTCTACGAATTGTTGTTGGAGCAGCACGCGCAGCAACCATCCAGCAACAAATCCCATGAGTTCTGGAGAATATCCTTTATAATTCCGTATCTGGATTCTATTCCTCTTCTTTGAAATTACGATTTTCTACTGGAAAATACAAGTGCTTATGCATATGACATATGTACACCTTTCCACATTCTACTCATAACAATCGATGAGTTAAAGGAAAAGACCGCTTCATTTTATAGTTTTTAAAACCCTTAGAAGGCCATACGAAGAGAGCTAGTAAGACTTTGGGTACAACATTTGGATGGCAAGAAACTGAGTAGGGAAGAACTAAAAGATCTGTTGTCTCCTAAATTCTTAAAGGAGACTAAACCTTTCTTCCGTTGACGGAACAAAAGGCTTTGATGATACTGACTCGCCAGCCATACACGCAGTAACAGTAGAGCGCTCTTTTCAGTACTCTTGCGAAGGTTCAAGGACCTTGGCTACGAAGTACTGATGGAAACGACGTTAAAACGGGGCTGGCTATGATGAGTTACAAGAAAATTTGTGTTTGACAATTATGATTATGTTTATTCAAAAAACAGTGGTTTTGGCCTTGAACCCAAATTAGCTTTTTTTAAATAGCAACTTTTGCAAACTGCTCTATATCTGTGAATTTTCCATCATTTGCATATCGTATTTGATAAACTATTGTTTTTTAACATAAAACATTTTTAAAAAAATAATTTAATCATTATTATCGCATACAAATGTTTCCTAGTTAACTTTCTTCTTTCTATATATATATATAATATATATATATATATATATATATATATATATATATATATATATAATATATATATATATATAATATATATATATAAATATTATATATATATTTATATATATATATACTAATATATATATATATATATAATATATATATATATATATATAAGTATAATACATATTCTTTTTATTTGCTTAATTATTTTAAGCTGCCCCCCCCTAGCTTGGAAGCTGGCGACGCCCGAATGGATGTCTGTAAGATGTTGTCTAGTGGGGTGTGGACATAACTAGGTGTGCATGATATGTGGAATTAAGGTGATGACTTTTTTATTTTTTTTTCTTGAAAATCATTTCCTGTAGAACTAATAGATGAACTTTCGTCTATTAATGACTAAAATGACGTTTATTCCATTGAAATATTTAAAAAGGTCAAGCACAAACTACTTTGAAATGTTATGTAGGCCATTTCAGCATATTATATAATTGTATTAACAATATTTATATATAATATAGGCCATCAAACCGACTTGTTCAATAATTTATGTACCAGAGAATTGTAAAGAAATTTCCAGAATATCATAGAAAGCTGTGCGCTGTCCGCCCGGACAGTTAAGTCGCGACGAAGTAATTGCTCGGGAAGCTTCTGTAGAGCTCTAATATTTTCTTCAGCTGTTCGCAGTGTGGTATAAACTGGTGGTATACAAAAGAGGTGTTCAAAGCGGGTTGTTGAGTTTTAATTAGCTCAATTTTGTGTAAACATTATTATTTCCTTATTATAAGCATTGCATTCTCCAGAGTTTATTATAAAGAGATCATGTATTATTTGATGAGATTCATTGAACTCTCTTGCTAATTATATTTGTGCATATAATATATATCAATATATTAGTGTCTGCCTTTATTTTTTAATTTTCTATAATTTTGAATTGCTTGTTTTTAAATAAAATATTTGAAAACTCAATAACAGTTTCTTTAATTTGTTAATCATTTAATATTTTCGTTAAGGCCTTTTCTATTTTAGTTGCTTAGTAGAAAGATATCAGTCATTAATCAAGAAAAGCTCATTCTAACACGAAGAGAATCAAGGCAACCTGGAACCAAAAGAACTTAGTCAGTTTCAAGCGCCATCACATTGCGCTAATTTAATTGAAGCACACTATGAGATGAACGGAGTCGTATGCCTCAGAAAACCACATCATATGGACTTAACTTCATGTTTTCTTGAATTCACTGCCAAAGAACCAGAAGAGAGGATCGGTCTAACTGTTTTGTGGGATTTAACGCCCCTTATGAAGACAAAGACAATCAAATTCCCAGGCAATGTATTTGATTAAGCCATCTGTGCAAAACTAGCAAAACCTCCTCTGAAAGACTATGAGAGCTGCAGTAGAAACCAAAACTATTCGATTATTGAAATGATACATGTATATGACGTGCAGCAAGTGAAAGGCGAATGGATGTGCAAAGAGGATGAGAACCTCTACAAACTGCAAATTGAGAGCAAGGGCCAGGTTGGTTATTCCACTGGCAAACCTGCTAGTGCCAAGACCATCCACCCATCCAAGCGAAAGAAGGCAATGGAAGCGACTGTGTCCACAATTACCAGCTCAGCGCCACCTGATTGTTCCGAAAGTAGCACGGACTCATCCGACAACAGCAAAGACAGTCCTTGGGAGGATGAGAATGCAGCATCAACGAGCACAAGGAAGCATAACCCAACAGGCATTGCAAGACGCCTTGTTACAAGCTCAAAGCTGTCGTCCCACGGAGCAGCAAAGGTGTGCCGCCAGCTTTCTGGTGAGGGCATTGAAATCCCAACCCCATGTCAGTCAGCAATCCACAAGGCTATCTACACAAGAGCTGCTCAGGTGAAGAAGCACTTGGTGAGCACGCTTCATCTGGAGAAGTGGAGCATACACTTTGACGGCAAACACATTGAGGGCTTTGAATATCAGGCAGTGGTCCTCAAGAATGAAGCAAAAGAAATTAAGTTGACTGCGCTCAAATTGAAAGATGGGAAAGCTCAAACAATCGCAGAAGGACTTCGGGATATGTTAGAGGAGTTCAACCTGTGGGGATCAATTGTGATGATTATTGCCGACACAACAAGCGCGAGGACCGGCAAGAAGACAGGTGTTGTTCGGCTGCAGCAAATGTTCGAAGAGAAAGGTTACCCCAAACCCAAGTTCATCAGTTGCCAGCACCATGTGCTGGATCGCGTTCTTCGCGTTGTCATGGACGATGAGCTCCATGGGTCGACTAAATCACCAAACATTGAGTACTTCTTTGTGCAGGATTTGATGAGCAATTATGATAAATTGAAAGCCGCCTTCAGCAACGGTAAAACTGGAGAGACGACATGAAGTTTCTCTACCACCTCACTCGTGTCTTCCGTCACTACACCGAGAGGAATGAGATCCCCTTCGTGAAGTTTCAACAGATCCCAAACATCAGCAATGCACGCTGGAACTCTCGTACCATTCTAGCCCACCATTGATTCAGCAGTCAATTGTTCCGCGCTGAAGATTTTGATGAACTATCTGCAGCTCTGAATGACTACCCAACAGGTCTCAAATGCTTGAAAACCCACTGGAAAACAGATGAATCTCCAATCAACATTGCCCGAAGCAACCAGTGCTGTGAGCGTGCGATCAAAGCTATGCAAGACTTGCACGACTCCTGCCGCAACAAGGACAACCTCCCACTGAGATTCATCCTTTCCAATGACATTATCGTGAATAATTGACTTACTTGTGTGTTTGATGATCCTATATAATGTATATATGTGACTCTAAAGCTTGTGTTCAATTTTTTATCTGCTTACAGTGACCTCCAAAAATGGGCAAAAACGCTGATAAATACAAATTTTAAAATCATTTTTTTTGTGCGTGAGTTTTTTTTTTATCAAATCACCTTGAAAGTAAGATTTTATCTAATCTTTAATGAAAGCTTATCAAATTATGATATTGGGAAACTAGGTTGTATAAAAGTCATCACCCTAATGTGGATATAAGGTGGTGTCTCTAAGATGTTGTCTGGAGGAGGAGTGTGGATATGAACGCAAAAGAGAAAGGCGAACCATTAGGCACTGAAATGTCATGAGAAATCTTACACACCATAAGCCCAACAGGAGGTAATTTCATTGTTACGAATGCGATACTCTACCTATGTATATATATATATATATATATATATATATACTATATATATATATAGTTAATATAATATATATATATATATATATATATATATAATATATAATAATTATATATATATATAAGATGTTAATATATATATATATATATATATATTATATATATATATATATATATATATATATATATATATATATATATATATATATTATATATATATATTATGTATATATATATATATATTATATATATATATATATATATATATATGTATATATATATTATATCTTATATATTATATATATATATTATATATATATATTAAATATTATAATTATATATTATATATAATATACATATAATATATATATATAGGTGGAGAGGACGTGAGGGACGGGGATTGGGGAGGTGGAGGGGGAGTGGATGAGATTTTAAGGGCAGTATGTGAGGAGGCTAAGATAAGGGTATGTGGAGTAGAAAAGGGTGGGTGGATAGCCCAGAAGGAAAGG
>JABUQX010012828.1:0-7500 GCA_015478945.1 Trachelipus rathkii | reverse complement strand
TCCAGCCTGGCAGTGAAAGGTGTATATAGCCAAGTACCTTCCCACCAAAATGAAAAAAAAAGTTCGAAGTTTCAATTCATCCTTGGGGTTTTTGCCCCCCTAGAGTTTTTTAATACGGAAACTTTGGGGGGATCTAATGTTTATAAATCCAATTGGTTTTTTTTTTGGAAATATAATATCCAAAAATTATTATTAAAGAAGGACAAGAGGGATATAAATGGCCAGCGCACCACCCCACCCACGCAAGCCACGTTATGTTTTCAGAGGGAAAATTTAAAAAGGGGAAGTTAAAAGAGTTGCAGAAAAATGAGAAGAGAAGAAAGGCTCTGATGAAAAAACAGGCCCTGGCATATTTGGTCCCGTGACAGGACCAACCCACGCAATTCATTTTAGTTTATTGGTCGTTTATTACTTTTCTACTTATATGTTCGTGTTTGTGTGTAATTATAGAAAGAAGGATTGAGTTGGGGGGATGTGGTGTGAGTAAGTGGAAGCAGAACGCCGCCCTCTCTCTTATTCGTAGCAAGTTGTGTTCCTGCATTTTAAATATGTTTTTTAAATAAGTAGTGTCGCGTAATAGTATTTATGGTGCTTAAATAAAGGAGAGGGAATCTCTGTATAGGGAGGATGTGTAAAGGAGGGCGAAAAGAGTGCTAACCTTGGATAATGGAGGTGTTTCCCGCGCACAAAAAAGAGAGTGTTGACATAACAACGTAATTATATGACTACTTATATGGGGTGTTAATTTATTCTTTTGGTAAGGGAATGAAAATTCAGCATTAAAGGGGTTTGGTTCACACATAAATGAACATATAATCGCGAACTTTGTATATTTTTTTTATCTAAGAGCTCCTGCTGGTGTGAGGATACCAGTACAAGAGTTGCGGTCCTAAAATACAACTCTCAAAAAATTGGAAAAATAGAACAAATTTTTTAGTAATAATGAAAGTTTTACAATAAAAGAAAAAAAAGCTAAAAAAGTAAAAAATGACATAACTTGTTTCACCAACGTAATTTTTTCCATTCCACTGAAGATTCCTGTCTCCTAAAGGCCCTTCCAGCTTTTTTATTTCTTAATCAAAGAGTTCCCATTTAGATGTTATTTTGTGACGGGATCAAATCGAGTAGATGTTGTACCTTTGATATTTATATTATTTTTATTATTAAAATGAAGAAAATATTTAAATATATCAGTTTATACAAAGAAATTAAAAATAGAATACTTAAATACCAAATGTATAATAAATACGACTATCTTATTTAGTCCTTACTCAAATAAAAAAAATATAATATATAAATACATGGGTGCCCCCCTCCATATTCACTAAAGAGAAAAAAAAATGAATACAAAATGAAAACTATTATTGAACCCTGTCTTTCCCCAAACTTGCCTAAACGTTCTGAAATTTCAAGGACATTTATTTAATAAAAAAATTTGGTTGACTGAAAACGGAATATTTTTATTAAATAACTCATTCATTCAGGTGGGATAGGTTTCACCCCAAATTCTAATATATACTATAAAAAAGTAAAATAAGGAATAACTATATACATAAAATATACTTATTTTTATATTTATTTAATAATTATTCATACCCCCTTTAAAAAAGCATATATAAAAAATAAAAATACCTACTATCTACACAAAATAAAGTATTACCCTACCACTAAAATTAAACAATAAGTACCTTACTATATTTATTTTATATATACCTACCCCCATTCGGGTTTTTCCCAAAGTTTTGAATATATTTTTAGCCCTTTAAATTTCTTATGTTTTGTTTGTTTTAATCCAAATGGGTGGAAATCCATGCCTATGGCCCCCCCCCTTCTGGTTTTAATCATGAAAAATTCGGGTTTTTCTGGTTTCCTTTGCAACGGTGGGGGCTTTTGTTAAAATAAATTACTGGGGGAACCCCAGCCCAAAAAAAAAAGATTAAGCAATGAAATATTTTTTTTTTTTAAATAAATAAGTAATATTTTCCGTTTTAATTTGATGGCCTTCCGGCCCCCCGAAAGAGGAATAAAAAAAGGGGGGAAAAAAAAAATTCCCGGTTCCCCTTAAAGGTTGCCTTTGAAGGGGCCGTTCTTACTAGAACCCTAAGGGGGGGGGTCTTTTTTAATTAGGGGGTATTGTTAAAAAACAATATGTTTTTGTTTGTTTTTAAAACATACCTAAATAAAGAAATGTTTTTAAAAAGAAGGGGGGAAAGGGCCCCCCCCCCCCCGGAGTTTAGGTTTTTTTTCGGGGGGGGGGACCTTCTTTACCATAACTTTTAGGTATGGTTATGAGGAAATGCCACCCCTTCCCCCGGGGGCCTTTTAGCGGGTTCCACCAACATTTCCTCCTATTTTTTTTTTTTTTTTTTAACATACAAGAATTCGGGGGCCCACCAACTCCCATAGGAAAAAAGGTTTTCCTTAAGGAAAAATTTGTTTTTGGTTCAAGATTTTGTCATCAATACTAACAACATAATCATGCCAAAAAAAAAACTATATATTCTGATATTAACCTATATACTATATAATATATAAATATATTATGATCTGATTCAAACTTCCATCATCTCTGAGGCAATGGCAGTCAATCGAAAAATGAAAGCGCAAAAGCGGCAAAAAGCGCAATTTTGCGCTTTTAGGTGAAAACATGCGCGCTTTTTTCATTTTGGCTCAAACAACTTATTTTAAGAGCTCAAAAGCAGCAAAATTTGAGCGAGACTTAATCTAAATATTTGGGCCTTAATATTATATTAATAATATATATAATAACATAATATATATACTATTCAAAATTTATAAAAATTATAACCTAATAAATAAAACAATATATATATATATATAGTATTATTAATAATAACACCCTATATTAATTATTATATAAATAAATACCCCACAGTTATATACCAAATTATATTATACCCTATATATATATTAGAAAAAACTTCAATATTAAACAATAATTCATATTTCATATCTAAACTACTAACATATTTAACAATAACATTATACTTTATTCCTACAAAAACAAATACAATAAATAATAGGTAATAAGACATTTTTCTAGAGTCAACTTTTATTTTCATCTTCTTACATTTTTCATATATATATATAAAATATTAAACATATAATAATATATAACAAAAAAAATAACCGAAAAAAAATAGAAATTTCTTTATCCCCCCTATATATATATATATTCTAAAATTTTTAAAATTATTACCTAATAATATATATATAATATATATATATTATATAACTACACTGGCTTACACTTATATAATATAATTTTTTTTTATAAACCCTAACATAAAATATATATAAATTATTTATATTTAAACTTGTTACTCCACCTAAATATAAACATATATAATATAAATAATAATATAACCCGTCAAATATAAATATGCTAAATTTTTTAGGGATTTGTTGAAAGAAATACTATAGTCTAGTATTTTTACAATAATATTTCTGTATTTTAATAATTATAAATAAACAAATTAAATATAACTAAAATATATTTTTATAACTATACAAATTAATACACACTCTTATAATTTTTTTAAATCATTATAAAGAATAAATAAAAATTTTCTCACATAAATAAAATATTAAATATTTATTTTAAAAAATTGTATATTTAATAATTCTCAAATATATTATAATATTTAATAATAATAATAATAATAATAATTAACTTAATGAATAATAATATTTAATACTCATAAAGAATAATATTTTACTTGAAATAATAATAAAAAATAATATAATATACAAAAATTTAAAAAAAAAATTAATGAAATAAAAAATATTTATTTTTAATCTATAAATTAATCATACATTTCATTAAATATATTTATGATTAGAATATTGACTCTAATTATATAATTAAATTGATTTAATTTTTATATTAGATTTTTTAGTATTATGTATATTAAATTATTTTTTTTAAATAAAATATTAATATAAATAAGTTTATTAAAAAATCATACATTAATTTATTTATTTAAATAAATTTATGATATTTACGTAACATAATAAAATAATAAATAAATATTACAACATAAATAAATAAAATAATAATCTAAATAAATTAATAAAAATAAAATCTGTAAAGAATAAATCAAATAATAATAATATAATAATAATAATAAAATAAATAATAATATGTAATAAATAGAATAAATAATAAAGTAAATAATGAGGGGAGTCCAATACATTCTCCCAACGCTTTTTTTCCGTAAACCGGTAACACTTCGGACATTTTCAAGGAATAAATTTATTTTAATATAAAAAAGATAATTTTAATAATAATAACTTCTTGTAAACTAATAACAAAAGTAAAATAAATAAAATCAGTTTAAAGAATAAATGTTTAACTTACAATTGACTTTTATTTATTTAAAGCTTTTTCAAATTTTGAACATTTTCGTTAATATTATTTTATGTTTATCATTGGGTTTATGTTTCCTTAAGAAGAGCAACGATTCCCCTAAAAGTATCGCAATTCTAAAAATCTTTTTTCCTTGTTATGATGGATGGAGAAGCCCCTCTTTTATGCTGTTATCCGGATTTTTTTGTGGTGTTTTCTTTTAAAATGTTGAAATCATTTTTGCTCGGGTTATACACCTAATGTTGTGACATTCTCATGTGAGGTATTGCGTTGTGTATAGGAGTCAAGTGCCGATATAAGGAGGCGTGTCATCCACTTTCAGAATCATTGAAATCGGTACAACCGACAACGTTAAGCCATATATACTTTGGTCCCCAACCATTACCGAAATTCGGATGGTGGGAGTAGTACGTTGTGTAACCGGTTTGAATGTGTCTGACAAGTGGAGTAACGCCGTCTTATATGGGATAACGCCGGCCAACGAATACCCTCCACAATGAGAATTGTCGCAATCATAGAGTATACCCTTTGAAAATGCTTAAAAATGTTGGGAAAAAGGAATACCTTTTCATCCCTTACTTGGAAAATAATTTTAAGTACAAAACCCGAGCAAAATATTTCAACTTTTAAAGAACACCACAAAAATCCGATAACAGCATAAAAGAAGGGCTTTCCATCATAAACAAGAAAAAAATGATTTTTATGAATTGCGACTAAGGGAATCGTATCTTTGCCCTAAGGAAACATAAACCAATGATAAACATTAAAAATAATATACGAAATGTCCAATTTTTTGAAATATCTTTAAATAAATAATAAGCAATGTAAAGTAATAAGATTTCTCAATTTTAACAGTTTAATAAGTTTTAATTATTTTTATTTTTGTTATTTAGTTTACACAAAAATTAACTTTATCAAATTGTTAAAGAGATTGGAATAAATTTATTTTCCTTGAAAATCCGAAGTGTTATATAAAGGAGTTGAGGACGTTAAGGTAACTTATACTAAAATCAATTTGTAAAATAAAAATATTAAATGAATATACCACTCACCCCCCATCCAATAATAATTAAATAAAGAAATCAATAAAAACATTGTATATTAATTAAAAATCCAATATATATCAACTCCCTAATAATTTAATAATTAAATAATATTAATTATTAATATTTTCCCATTCCATTTTATAATAATATTTTATTTATTATTATTATTTTTATATTTCCCATTTAGGGGGCTTATAATATTTTTACCCCATTATTATTATTTATATTATATTTTATATAATATCACTACTCGATTTTATATAATATTATAATTTATTATTTTATTATTATTATTATTATTATATTATTATTATTATAATTATTATTATTTTTATATATTTATTATTATTATATTATGTATAATTTTTTCTTATCTGAATAGACTTTTCCTGATTCTGATTCTGAATCTTACTAGATTTTTATTATTTAAATATAAATATTATTTAAATTATTTAATTTAAATAATATTATAATTTTTATTTATAATTATTATTATATTTATATATAATTATTATTATATTTAATTATATATTATTATTATTATATTATTATTTATTATTAAATTATTATTAATTATTTATTTTTATTATATATTATTATTATATTATTTTATTTAATTACAATTAATATAGACCAATTTACTAAGTTTATTGTACTTGTGATTAGCGATTAAATTAACACCTTTTTTAGATGATTTTTTGTGTTTAAATTGGGATAAACAATATTAATAATTTGTTTTAAATTGAGGGAAAAAGAAAATTGTCACAATTAAAACGGTGAAAGTCGTCGGAAGTGTGTATAAACATTGAAATTAATTTGAGAGAGAGTGTGATGCTGCCTGACTTTTCACACATGAAAAAGGCAAACCAAGATGACTTGGTAGGAACCTTTATGGCCCCATCTTATCTTATAATTTATTGGGTCTTGTCAAATAAAACAATGTAAAAAGGAGTATATTTAAATTGATTGAATGGTTTCCTAAATCTACAAGGGAAAGAATGAATGCTTCCAATGTAAAATAAACCTTTCAAATTTGAATCAAAATATAAAAATCAATCACACATTAAGCATAGGAAATGTGCACATAATCTTAGTTAAGATTCGTAAGTAACTTTACACAGATTTATATTAAATAAAATACATTTTTACTTGAATTTATATAAATTCTTTTTAAATTTTTATTTATTTCAAATTAAAATTGTAAATATTTTTCACATATTTATTATTTACATGAAAAAGGATTTTAATTTTTAAATTATCAAAACACATTTTTTTAGAAACATCCTACTTATAAGGAGAACAAAGTGAGCTGTTGTACTTTTGCAATTGAAGGAAGGGTTCAGATTGGGTGCCGGAGCGCCTCAACAGAACAGTGAGTATCCTCAACCAGTTGTTATCTTTTATTCAAAAAAACGTACAAGAAACCTCATTGCTTCCAGTCTATGTGAAAAATATTTAAACAGATAGGGCGTGTTAAGAAAGTAATGTTAATAGTACAAATGTTTTATTCTAAGAGGGTACAGTGGTTATAACTAAATAGAAAAAGTGGATAGATAAACACAAAACTAACTTTAGGTTTAAAAATACTAACAGAATAGCAGGAATCTAAATAACAAACAAAATCTCTTCGAAATTTGAAAATACCAAGTTTTCATTTGTCATTAAATATCATTTTCTCATCAAATAATTTTTGCATTACTAGATTTCATGCTACATAACACTAGGGGACCTGTTTACAATTGCTGGATTTTTGAGTTTCTTTGTCGAATTCCCTGTCCCTGATGCCATGAACACTGATTTCCACTCCGCCTCCAGACAAAAGTGGTGAGGGATCTTGATGTTATATGTATAATGGGGAAGGCAGATTTGACCAACATTATCAGTAAGGTCATTATGTGGCCACAATCGCAGACAGCTGGACCGGGAACAACAAACAGGAGTTTTCTGGTTGACGGTGTATGATTAAATTTGAATACTTTGAAGAGAGAGCGAGATAGAGAGAGGAGGAGAGAGAGAGAGAAGAGTAGAGAGAGAGAGATAGAGAGAGACAGAGAGAGAGAGACC
>JABUQX010012827.1:0-23634 GCA_015478945.1 Trachelipus rathkii | reverse complement strand
TATATATTATATTATAGTTATATAGTATAGATAGATTTGACGTTACTTATGATGGGGATATATAATCACTATATTATTTATAATATGCTCCGATATAGATATATAATATTATCATTATACTTTCATATTATATATAATTTATAATTATATATAGTTATTAAATTGAAGTACAACACTGATATATTATATATATATTCTATATTATATACTATATATATAATATCATCATATATATATAGATAAGGCGTCATATATGTATATATATCTATAATATATATATATGAAGTTGTTCCTAAAGTACTTTGTACTTGCACTTGTAACTTGATACATACTTGTCCTTTGTTAACTCTGTACTTGAATCAAATTCATAGGAGTACTTGTACTTGGTACTTGAACATAAAATTCTCACGAGTACTTGTACTTGTTTGAAAAAATGTACTTGAACTCAAACCCTGACATTTTAATATATATATATTATATAAATATATTATAATATATTATACTAGTATATATTATATATACTATATATATATATTTTATATATATATCTATATATATTCATATATCTATTATATATATTAATATTACTATATTAATATATATATAATATATATATATATTATATATTATATATACTAATAATATTATTATATATATATAGCCTACGGGCTGATGGTTGTGTCAATTAACTTCAATGAAACATTTACCCCTCCGTTTCGCATGATATTAGATATTTACTCCTTGAGGTTTATTGGTTATTTGGTATAAGAAGTTTTCCGTGACGAGAGGTAGCAGCTTGATGTTGGTGCTATATTAGCGATCCAACTCATCAAGATATATTTAACTAGGCAGTAATATTATCTTACAACTACCGGTTGCATAAATATTAAGATGTCCGGCATTACCAACAACTGGGGCCTGTCTGCCATCTAAGTCGAATTTCAGCGTAAGAAAATATCATAGTAAGTGTTGTTGTCATTTAAAGCATCACATTTATATGGGGATTGTTCACGGTTTGATTTTTAGTATCAAGGGTGGTTTTGTGATTTAATTTACCGCCTTATTCCACCCAGTAGCATCTATTTGTAAGTGCATAAAGAGCACTGAGTTTTTAATAAAGCGTTGCTTTAATTCATGCACATTAGTTGTTTACTTGTAATTGTTTTCCGCCGAGAAAACGGTCATTTTTGATATATTTTAAAGTTTCGAACGCTTCATTAGCACTCTGCTATTTACATAAAACGTTTTTTTTTATGGCAAATAATTTATGATCTTCTGTATATTATATTAATCTATATATATATTAATATATATTAATATATATATATATATATTATAATATATATATATGATCACTATATATATATATATATACTTATTATATATATATAATATATATATATATATATATATATATAAACATATATCTATATATATATAGCGAGTTTCTTATCAAAAAAAGTGAAAAAAGTGAATAAAACTTCCCCGAAAAAACAGTGAAAAAAAAATGACTGTAAAATGCTGAAAAAGTGACAACAAAGTGACTGAAAAAATGCTGACAAAATAGGTTACACTGAGTACATATTTTTGAGAATAAACTGTGAATATAAAGAGAGTGTACATAATTTCCATTACTAAATTCATGTGACTACTTATTTACTATAAAACATGCATTTACTTAATATTTTGAGAACTGCTAAGAACTTGAAGTAGGTTTTTCAAATATAAATAACAAGCAGAAGAACACGTTCTAATAATTGAAATGTTAGTATTAGAAAGTCATAATGTAAAGAATCGGAATATTAAACATAAAAAAACTATACTTGAAAATAACACTTACTGAACGTATTTGGCCCTTTACAGAAGAAACAGCTAAATTAATTATAAAATTAAGGTAATTAAACTTCCATTTTTTGAAAAAGTTGAAAATGAACGCACTTGCTTTTTTGTTTTTTCTCAACAGGCAACCCTGTAAATTTTGCATCACTAACCGATCTTTTTTTCACCGGATGGGCGCCTCTTTACTGACAATTGTGAAACCGGTTCCTACACCATTCTCGGTGTGGTCAAGGGCAGCTTGCTTCACTAAAAAATTCTTCTTTTCTTTAAAGCTCTCCCCTGTTCAATCTGTTCATTAGCTTCCAATCAACAGTTTGCCGCATGCCAATTTGACTCCACTTTGTCGCGCCGAAACTCACTCTCTGTCTCTTGTAGCCCTATCAATACCAGAATCTCTGTCATCATAACACTCCACACAGAAAATTCTTCTTCGGTTGGACCACGATATCTTATTTGGTCAAGTTGTTTTTTGCTTTCCTCTTCAGCAATTTTTTTTTGTCTGTCATGCAGATAGCTCCGCGAACAAGAATACATTTCTTTGGCAGCTATCATCTTCGTAAGCTTTGCTCTTGTATAATTTTTCGTTTCTACGTCGATCCAACGATCAATAAGGTCTAATGTATCTGTATTATAAAATGAAAAGCATAACTACACCATGTAGGAAAGGCAGCTCTCGTAAGAGAATTAAAGTAAGGTATTTATTGTATTCTTTTACATTACAACTAGGGTAACATTAATTGTTAACTGATCTTTGTTTAATTTTTTTAATCTTGTTTAGTAAGTGCATTTGAGCGACTGCTTTCCGGTTGAATGTGAGATAATTCCTAGCCTGGACAGCATACCATTTATGAAGTAGATAATGTTTAATTGGCATTTCTCAATGCATATAATTTACAAAATATCATTTTTGCTGTATGATCTGTGTTAATATCTTTGGTATTCTCTACACCACTCACCGGCCATATGTATGAGAGGCGCTTGAGAATGCCAGGTTCTATCCACAAGACATTTGAAACTTACAGTGCTTCGCCATCTACTCAAAAAACATTACGAAGATGTCGAAAGGACCTTTATTCAAATTACTTAGTTTTTTTACACCCAATTATCTCATAATTAAACAACCCTGAAACCATTTAAAATTTACACAAATCTATGTTATCATATGGTGTTTGCCAGTGATCTGGAGTTCATAAAGCTGTTTTCTGTAGTGTAAACCCATTTTCGTAAATTCAGGTACACCAGGTAAAACAGAAGAAAAGATATCTCCAAGTAACCTACTTGCCCCAAAAAAGTGAAGAAAAGTGTAAAATTGCTTAAAAAAGGGAAAAAAAATGACTAAGCTAAAAAAAGGGTAAAAAAAAGTGTAACGCTACAAGCCCTGATATATATATATAAGCTGATAATAAATACTATATATATTTATATATATATATATATATATATATATTAATAATATATATATAACTACTATTATATAAATTATACTTATTAATATAGAGTACTGGGTAGGAGTTATATCCGGAGGAGACCTATGAATTGGTTTTGTTTATGCTTCAGTGGAACTCATATACCGCTCGAGATAGGGTAGGTGATATCGAATATTAAAATTATTATATAATAGTCTACTAATATTATATATATATATATATACCTATATATATATATATATATAATATATTATATATATATAACTATACGTAAGTATATTACGCTATATATATACCGTAGGATAGGTCACTAGAGTAAATATACACAGTGATTGGGCAGGTACACTGAAATTGTTGGGCGATACCGTACAATCGATACTTTTGTAAATTCTTTCTGGGCGCATACCTGATACTCGGTCTATTGTGAAAAACGTTTGGGGATACCGTACTGCCGGTATTACGTCCTGTTACCACTGAAACATTGGTACATTTGAAGATATAAACAAAAATGATAAATAGTTTTTCGAGAAATAGTTTTACACATAATACATTCTATTACTGTTGATATAGTTTTTATGTCGATTCGGTGCTTCTTCATCTGTAACTTTTAAATTGTATAAAAATTAAAGTTAAACAAAGGTTTTTTATGTTCTTATACCTCATGTAAATTGAAAAGTAGGCCTACAGTAATGAAAAATTAAACTTACCGAAATATGTTTCTTCCGATTACCACAGGATGATATGTCAGCACTTATAAAAACACCAGGTTTCTTCAAACACAATTTGCATAGAAACGAAAGTTTTGGTGAATAGAAACGAAAGTTTCAAATTGCTGTCAGCAGTGAGCCAAGTTTCAAAAAATTTCCCAGAAGTTATTAATTCGGACTTACACCAGTTTGTTTTTGCATTAATTTTTTTGAAATGTTTCTTCGGAATCTTTTGGAACTAATGAATCACTTTCAGTGTTACATTTATTCATTGACTCATTGTTAAAGTTAATTTGAAAAAAAACTTCAAAAAATATTCAATAAAAATTACTGGCAGGAATAACATATTGGAGCACGTTTCACTTAAATGATATATTGAACGAGAGAATTATGAAACAATATATATATATAATATATCTACGTATATATATATAGTATATATATACTATATATATATATATTAATATATATATATATATCATATATATTATATTATATATAGTATATATATATATATAATATCTATATATACTAAAAAAGCTGTAACCGATTAAAAGTAACCGAAATTTTCGGTATCGGTACCAAAAAAACCAGTGGGCGATTACGAATACGATACATCGGTACTTCAGCAACAGTGTTGGCGATACCGATACTGGTAGCAATATGTATCCCCGATAGCAAGTACCCGGTACATGTTATCGCGGTACCTGCCCATCTGTGTATATATATATATATATATATATAATATATATTTATATATATATATATTATATATACTATATATAATATATATATATATATATATATATATATTATATATATATATATATCTACGGTATATATAAACCCAACAAATTGTAAAGTGGATCGGATCTAAAACTCCGTAAAAATTCATCATGCAACTTTCATCATTTTCTACGAATTTTGTAATACCTACTTGTTGGGGAAAATTCGAAGAGGGGTGTTTGCAGAGATATTTTGCACAATTCTTCGATCAAATATTATTTGAGATATATATATATATATTATATATTATTATCTATATTATATATATATTATTATATTATATATATATATATATATATTATATATATATATTATTATATTATATATTATATATTATATCATATTTAGGGATGTACCGATAGTACTCGTATCGGTAGTATCGGCCATTTTCGGGTGGTATCGGTTAATATGGCCGATACTTTCTTCCTTTTTGGTGAAGAATTTCCTGAAAAACTTTTAGATTCATTAATAAATCTATTTCGATTAAAAAAGTTTCTGATAAGGACTCCTAAGCTCGCTGAACCCCACAAAAAATTGCATCCTCGACGGTGAATGCGGCCACTTCTAGAGTGCATTAAAATAGCATAACGTCGTTACAGGAATGACAAAAAAGATTTCACAGAAGTGGAAGCCGCCTTATCAGCAACGCCCTGGCAAACCAGCTTGATAGTGACGATGTTGGCTTTTCAGCAAATTTTTTGACATCCTTTTTCAAAAAAATGAGGGGGTCAAAAGTTGTGTTTGACTAGCGATTCACAATTATAATTTACAAGAACTGGCAATTACATTGGATTGCTTGGTAAATAGCTACTTCAAATTTGTGATATTTTCAGCATTTCATGTAAAATTCGCAGCAAATTGTCTTCTTCTCTAAAGAAGTTCCTTCTTATCATATTTCTGTCTGTATTTCTGCTCTAAGGTAAGAATATCTTATAATTATATTATAACATTGTAAAAAAAATTAATGCCACTCATAAATGTTTTTTAAACAAATAGCAATAACTCATTTGCAGCTGAGTGTCTTTTTTATTTATTTTTTTATCATGTACAAATAGTGACATTTTCTTGTTTTTCTTTTTTCAGGCACGAATAGTTTCTTCCACTTGCAAAATCTGAAAATTCGAAACCATGGCTAGTAAAGTGAAGACATCACTGGGAATGTGACAAGAAAATGGAATATATTAGAAGAATAAATGAACACCGAAAAAATCGTGAGATGAGAGCTAAACATTTTGATATGTTCAATATTCTTAAACAATTGATTATTTAAGCACAACATAAGATTCTTTCGCTTTACCATTGTTTATGTTAAAGCAAACTGAAAATTGTACCAATCGCTTGGCTTAACTGATTCATAATTAAAAATACCACAATTATAGTTAAAACTACCAATTGTTGTTTGCGTTTTAAACATAATTTATGGTTAAAATTGCGAAACACTAATTGTGTTTGGCGCGTATTTAAACATATGGTTGTGCTTTAAAAGAACCACAATTTTTGGTATTTTCAAACACTAATTTTTTTAGTGTGGAACTCCAACTCTCATGATGTTTGAGATATGGGATTTCTGCTAAGAGAGCACGAGGGAGAGATGTCAGAATTACCCGGCAGCCACTCTTGCAAAGGATTTTTTATCCAAAAGTGCTTGAAAGTGGGAGCTAGCAAACAGTTTGTTTTATGGTGCCAATTTTAAAATTCGAGAGTCACAGTCCTGAAGAAGATAGAAGAACTGGGAAAAGGCCAAAAACATAGCACTTGGCAGAGGAAAACTGGAATTGAAAGAGGGCTTTCATAGCAACGTTAGACAAGCTCTTTGATATCCTCAATTGCAAGTGGGAGATTAAGCTATGTTCAGAATTTTTGAGGGTCCATGACAAGGTGGTGCTGACTGTAAACATGAAGTGCACATCTCCTGCTCTTGTTCTTAAGGATATGAAGATCCCTGTCAAAGAACTCGTGTTTATTAATAATTCAATAGGAATACGGTTGAATCTTTGGAACAGCATCAAATTGGATACCACCAGATCTACTGAGCCAGAAGACAAATTAAAAAGCAGAATAGGCAAGAAGATGGATTAAGAAGAATTTCTGAATCTAAGCAGAAAAGGAAGGAAGAGTTAACATTACAACCAAATGAAGTTCTTTTCTCCGACGAAGATGAAGAGCCAACTGATGTTACAGATGAAGAATCTGAAGATCCTTTGCAAATTCCATGTGATGATTTTGATGTACCTTATACTTCAAGTACAAGTTAGTATAATACACTACCATTGCGCAATGTTGCATTACAAAGTATTAGGTATGGTGTCGGTCTACGTGCTACAGCTGCATTTTTGGATGCTGGATTAATTACTGAAGGAGACAAGAGACTTGTAGTTGATCACAATAAAGAAAAAGGGGAAAAAAAGTCATGGAATCACTTGATGACGAATTTCATGCTCGATGCCGGATAGGCAATATTGAATGTATTTTCTTTGATGGACTCAAAGATTCCATTAAAGTTCTGTCAAGCAGAATAACTCAGTTCTCAGTTTCCAAGTATGTGAACGAAGAGCATACACTGTTTCCAGTGAGCAGGTGGAAGGTATCTTGCCAATTTTACTCCAGAGAAAGACAACGAAAAGGAAACCTGCTGAAGTTACTGCTAACCATTTGTTGGATTCCTTAAAAGAAAAACAACATTGATAAAAGTTTGCAGTCTATTGGTGGTGACTCAGCGAATGTTAACACTGGTTGGGAAGGAGAAGTCATGCATTGGGTTGAGGCAAAGCTGAATCGTAAACTCATCTGGTTGGTTTGTGCTCTTCATACTAATGAGCTAACTTTGCGGCACTTGATCATAAAGTTGGATGGAAAAACTTTGTCTAACAACAAGTGGAGTGTTAAGATTGGCACATGCTTGTTACTGCAACAGAACTAGAAATCAATCCCTCATTTACCATAATATCCTTTCCCAGAGCCTTTGGTTTCCATTGAGTGACCCTGTTGTCAAGATCTGCTCTACAGATCAGGCTATGGTTAACAGGATACTCAGGCCATAAAGGACAGGTGGTAACTTCCAACTGATCTGCATTATTAAAAATTAGTGTAAGCCAATCTCGGTGGTTAACAACTGCAAATAGGGATTTTATGGCATATGGGGTTTTTCAAAAACATGCTGGCTTAAAGCAACAAGTGAACGTCGTTACAACTGCTTGTGGCAATACATTGTGGCGTTTCACTATCGCCTGCTTGGTTTACAACAAATCGGATTCTTTTGGGTGGAAGGACCTCGCCACATTCTTTTTCAATTGAAGCTCCTAGAATCTCAGAAGTAGCAGAAATTGTTTTGCCAACAATCCAACGTTCATTGTGGTTCGCATTTTGTGAAATGGTGCTTCAGAAACTTTATGCTCGAAAGACCAAGAAAAAAGGAAAGCAGGGGTCCAGAAGATATTGAATTGGAAATGAAGATAATGATCGCAAGCCAGGAGACCATCTGTTCGCCCTAGGAAAGAACCTGCAGTAAATTCAAATGCAACTTCCCTTTGGAACTGATAGACCGGTCAGAAAATGTAATAAACCTCCATTTACTTGTTAAACTCAAAATATCAGAAATAAGAAGGTTTGTTGAAAAATGAAACTAAAAAATTGGCCATGTCATAGACAGTCCATAGAGATATGTGTGAAACAAGTAACAGAGACTTCTGGCAAAGTGTATACTCATGAGAAACGAGAAGGATTCATTAGAGGCCAGGAAAGAAGCAGAAGAATGATGTCTAGGAATGAATCGAAGCAAGATTTGATGAATATTGTTGGTTGAAGCTTTTTACATTTTTACAATGTGTTTTCAGTGTTTGATAATAGAGACAAAATATAAATAAAATTGTTTGAGTTCATTAAACCACTTTTTGAGCAAATTTTCTTGAGTTTATATTAAGTTATTCTTTTTTCGGAAATTTCAAAATACATTATAATCAATCGAAACTTTCACCAAGGTAAGTGTTTATGAATAAGGAAAATCCTTTTAAATTAGGATATTACCAATCAAAAGGCACATTTTTGGACCCCCTCATTCACAAAAAAAAACACGAATTTTTATTTTTGCCCTCCAAATTGACACGCCCTAATATGTTAGACTTTGATAAGTTCATGGCCGAAATTGCATTGACATCTCATTCATCTTCAAGAATCACATACCAAAGGAACCTCTTCGAAAAAACTGGAGACGTCATCAAGGAGCAAAGATAATCTCAAATTTGCAATCTGTCAAAGAGATGAGGCTCTAACGAAAACATGGAGTATGCTGGCGCCCCCCCCTTTAACAGAAGGAAAGAAAAAAAATTCCCCCTTTTTTTTCAATGTGTGGCATGAAGGGCCAATGGTTTCGCATTATTATCAGTGCTTGCAAGCAAATATTTATCAGCCCCTCCCTCATTAGTCGAGAGCGAGCGTTTTTTTAGTGTAGGTGGGAATGTAAGCACCCCAAAGAGGAACAGGCTCTCGCCAGATACTAGTGAAAGCTTAATGTTTTTGCATCACAATTCGAGAATTTTTGAATTTGAGTATTGAATGATATCTATCTTTATCTTAAAGGAGTATATTATATTATGTCATGTTTGAATAATATTCTTTTTTATTTTGTCTTTTCAGTTGATTAAATTGGGGTCCTCTTTCTTTCATTAATTTTTTATTTTTATATTGTAGCTAGTTAAAGAATCTTCTTGTAAATTGTAATCATGTTGAAACATAAAAGCTAGTAGCTAAACTTTGTTAATACTTACTGGAAAATGGAAATGGAATATTTTATGAATAAAAACAAACATAAAAAAATTATTAATATTATATTTGCATTTATTATTCCTTAAAGATCCTATTTAATTATAAAATAAAATAAATTTTAAATATACTTGGGGCACAACCAAATATGAATAAAAGACTAAGTATTGGTTGTACAGGGAATGCAATCCTGAGTTGCCTAGCAGTACACAAATGTTCTATCTTATTACTGTATATTTATTATATTAATTAAAGTATCGGTAATCGGTATCGGCACCTAAAAAAATAGAGTATCGGTATCGGTATCGGCTCTGAAAAAATATCGTAGCATCCCTAACTATATATATATATATATATCTATATATTATATATATATATATTATATATATATATATATTATATATCTATATATATATATATATAAGTATATATATATATATATATATATATATATATATATATATAATATATATATATATATATAATATATATATATATATATAATTTTATATTTATATATATATATATATATATATATATATGATAGTATATTATATATATATATAACCAATAATTCATATAGTATATGTATAAATCGAGTAACATATATTAAAAATATATATGTTAAAAATTTTGCATTTTTTTTCCTATTAATATATATATATATATATATATATATATATATATATATATATATATCTGAGGTTGCGTTTAAATATTTTATTGGAGCACTGATAAGCAGACGAAAAATCGTGAAAAAGTCCGATTTTTGAAAATTTGGAAAAGTTGAAATTTGTGACTGTCGGGCTAAAATAGTGATACTCAAATTAAAATGGCAAGTAACGAGGCCTTGGTAGAGCTTTGTAAATCTCTCAATCTCACGGGAATAGAGGCCGCGAACTTTTGTAGAGAAGAAAGATTGAGAGAAAGAGAAATAGCAAAAGAGAAAGTTAGAATTACAAAGAATTCAGGCGGAAGTTGAACGTCGTATCGCTGCAGAGTTAGAAAGAGAAGGACGTAGGATGCAAGCAGAAGCAGAGGAAAGAAAATTTAAAGCGGAAGCCGAGGAGAGAAAACTTAAAGCAGAAGCAGAGAGAAAACTCAAAGCGGAAGAAAGACGCAAGAGAGTCGGAGGAGAGAATGTTGAAAATGAAACTTGATGCTGAAGAGAATCAGCGGAAACATGACGCAGCCATAGCTACACAAAACTCCTCTCACACTAATAACTCTTCTCATGAAAAATTACTGAAGTTGAAGATCCCAAATTTTGTAAGAGAAAGTCAATAACACTGAGGATTACCTCAGACTCTTTGAAAAGCAGGCGGTAGCGAACAATATTCCTAAAGAAAAATATACTTATATTTTAGGATCAGTTCTTACAGGAAAGCTGTCAAAGTTTACAATCAACTTCCAGTCGAAGATGCCACAAATTATGATGTCTTAAAACAAGCCTTACTAGTGCGAAATGACCTAACTGAAAGCGGGTATCGCTCTAAATTCAAGTCCATGACACCGATTGAAGATGATAATCCGAAAGTCTATATGAATAGGATTTCCGAGTCACTAAAGAAATGGGTCACAGCAGCTAACATTAAAGAAACTTTTGATGAGTTACTGAAGTTCTTTATGATAGACAAATACATGAGTACCGTGCCGAAGGATTTAGCCACATATCTTACAGTCAAAAATGATAAAGAAATGAGTGAAATAATAGCAAGTTCAGAAAATTACTTGCAAGGATATAAGTCTAGTTTAGTGCCCCGACACAGTCACCAAAAGTAATTTTAGAAGCAGACCTAACAATAATAATAATTATCATAGAGTGTCAGAAGAAAGTCCACGAACCACAACCACAGTGCTTTACTCCAAAGAAACAATGGAGCGGCAAATGTTGCAAGAGGCAACGATCAAAGAAGGGAAAGTCATAGAAGAAGCTCAAGCAAGCCAAGAGGCGTGTTGACTTGTTTTAAGTGTCAACGCCGCGGTCACATAGCCAGAGATTGTCGTAGTTCGCTTAAACTATACATGGTACGGCCGAGGTTTTAATAACTTTTTTCAAAAGTTTGAAATAGAGAGGAAGCAATACTAAAGCACTTCCTCAGTGTTGGAAGCTCGCACAATGTCCAACCTATTCCGAAAAAGGAAGCCTCTCTGATAGTTCTAACTATCACCCTATAGCTCTCACTGTATTCTATCTAAGATCTTTGAAACCATTCTCAACTCTCACTTCTTAGATCATCTGGAAAATCATTCCGAACGCCAGTACGGCTTTCGGCGATATACTTTTTCTATCTAACTGATTTATGGTTTTTCGCTCTAGGAACTACGGGGATGGAGTGGTGGCGCTTGACATATACAAAGCATTTGACTGAGCATGGCACGCGTCACTGCTCTCCAAGCTCCCTTCCTTTGGGTTTCCTCTTCCTCTTTGCTTACTTATGTCTAGCTTCCTTTCAAATTGCTCAATGTTGGCTGTTGTTGATGGGGCGGCGACTTCTTTTTCTGTCAATAGTGGTGCACCTCAGGGTTCTGTCTTATCTCCTACTTTATTCCTACTTTTCTCATTAATGATCTCACCTGCACCTCTAACTCTATCCACTCATATGCCGATGACTCGACCCTTCATTCTTCAACTCATATCAATTCTGCTCCAGCTTTTACTTCTAGAATTGCCTCTCGTCTTAATCTTTCCGATTCTATTCTCACTGATCTGGATAGAATTTCCGGATGGGGTCGTCTCAACCATGTGAAATTCAATTCTTTAAAAACCCAACTTCTACAAATCTCCTATTAACTTTCCAATCTTTTTCGATGATTCTCTCGTCTCTCCTGTTGAAAATATAAACATCCTTGGCCTTAACATAAACAAAAAAAATGTCTTGGAAACCTCACATCACAACGGTTGCTAGGCCGGCCTCAAAGAAACGAAGTTCTATTTAGACTGTGAAACTTTTTTTTCCTCTTCTCAGTTGCTCCAGCTATACAAGGGTCTCATCCACCCATGGGGTAATGGAGGTTTACACTTTTGCCTCTTTTTTTTCCTCATATCTGGGGGAAGGGTGCTCTGGTTTCACCCGGCTTTTGGGACAGGATCGAGTCAAAACCAAAGACCCTATAGGTACCGCATCGGCAGGTGCTCGAGGGAACTTATCACTCGTGTACCACCAACTTTACGAAGCCCTCATAGCACAAGGGGTGCTGTATCTGCGCACGAGTTTTGTGTTGACAATTGGTAACTCCAGGCTAGTTCGGCTGTGTGCTTATTTCTTTCCATACCTCTGTTTGTGGAATTATTCTCATCTCTGTATTTCCTACTGAATTATATCCTCACTTTAAAGCTGCGTCTGGTGCTTATGTGGCGTAATTTTACGCTAGCGGTGACTTTTAAGCATATACACCCTCCTGAATAGGGCTCTGCCGTTAGTGGTGTGACAACTGTAAAAAAAAACTTGGGTGGGCAGATATGCAGCAAATGAACTGAAGCTCCTACTCACACCATTCAAAACATCATTCAGATTATCCCAGAAAATCGCACGTCTTCACTTACCCATGCAGAATGGACCATCATGTCGCACACATACCAAATTTTGACCTTTCAAACTTAAATTTACCCTTTAGAATTCGTACTAACACACAAATATCTACCATATATATTATATATATATTATATATATTAATCTATATAATATATATATATATAATATTATATATATATATATAATAATATATATATATATATTATATATATATATATACGATTCTGGTGTCATCGGAGCAAGATATGGCAGAATCTTCTAATCCCCTCTCATTCCCTTTTTTCCCCCACACCCCCCCCAAAAAACAAACAAAAAAAAACCACCCAATTTTTTTTACACCCACCATCACTTTTCTCATTTTGTGGTGGTTCAGCTAGTTTAGTTTTTTTTGTTTCTCAATCGTTTTTTTTTTTTTTTTCTTAGGGTTGGTTGCATGTATGGAGACGGACTTGCGAGCGAGAAAACAGAGGGTGAACCCGAAGTTTGAACGTCCACAACGGATTACATGGACATGCAAGTGCTTTTTAATAGTGTTTACCTGAGTGTGATTTTTTTTTTTAAATAAAAAAAAAAGGGGAAAATTATAATTTAATTATTTTAAATATCATTTTTTATTAAATGTTAAATTTTAATTTTCATTAAATGTAATTTGTTACCTTGTTTTCTCAGTTAAAATCGATTATAAGATATTATGTTTTGGATTGAATTTTTGATTTCGTTGAAAATAATTTATTTTTGGATGTTCTAATTTTAAAAGGGTAATTACTTTAAGATTTTAATGAGAGGACTCGGTTTGAAGGGATCTGTATAAAAATTATTGATTGAGGAAGAGAACGTTTTGACCGTGGAAGACGGATGTTCTGGTAGAGTGGGATTTTCTTTAATATTCTTTGTAAGGGTAATGGTTAATTTCATTTTCTGGTTGAATATTTTGATTAATTCATAATTGGTATTATTATTATTATGAGTATTGTTAACAGTAGATTTCTGTTCTTTTTCAAGATTGAAGTATTGGGTTCTGGTCCGGTCTTGTTTGGTGGTTTTGTTTGGTGGTGTACTGCTGTCTGTTCTGTGGGAGGGTAGAAGATAGAAAAAAACTGAACAATAATACTGTTCAGGTACTAACTATTTTTAATGTTGATTGTTATATTTTATTGATTTTTTTTATTTAATTATTTAATGAGATTGTTATTTAATAATTTTTTTATGTTTCATTTCATAATAATGCAATTTTAATGATCTTTATTAATATTTAATTTATTATTTTCTAGTTTCATAATGATCTTTATTATTGTTTAAATTATTATTTTCATAATTTTTCATATTTTTTTTCTGGTATTTGGATTTTTTTGTGGCCCAATTTTTCTGTGGCTGATTTCCAAGTAGTATTTGTGATACGGCTGAAGAAGATTTTGGGTATGTGGGTGCTGATAGATTAATGCTCCCTAAAATTAAATTGTAGTGCAAAAATGGTACTACACTGATGAAGAAGAAAGGTCTGCAAAAGTAAACTGAAAATAAAGACTAAGATTGACTGGTGGAAACTGAAAACAATATTATTATTGAAATTAAAAACAAAAGTTGGAAAATCAAAATTGGAAAATATAAACGGAAACGAACACCAAAGTGAATCTGTACAGATATTTTGAAAAAAAACTAAAGTGGAAAATAAAAGAAAGTGGTACCATAAGACATTTTAGGTGCCATAAGCAAGTGGAAAAATTAAAACTATTAAAACAAAAGAGAACAAGAAATAAAATAAAAAGTACTATTGCTATTGATAAAGTGGAAAACAATTATTGGACTATAAACATTAATATTTATGTGTACAATTTTATTTTGAAATTTTGTATATTGTATACTATAATTATTATTCCTTTATTATACTTGGTATAATTTTTTATTATCATTGGTATAGTCTTATTGGGTAATTTTGTAGTTTGTTAGATAATCTTGTAGAACATAGTGGTGGTATGGTGTAATTTTGTTGTAACAATTGGTAACAATTAAGTGGTATTGGGTTACCGTGTATATTTTCTTCGGTAACAATTTAAGTGGTATTGGTTGGGATACTGTATATAAAATTTTGAAATCAGGTCAGGTATAATCTGATAATAATATACATAAGTAAGAAAATTTAAATAATTAGTATAAGGTTTTGTATGAGAAATATAATCAGTGTGAATCTTACTATATATTTTATTGTGTAATAAATTTAAGGTGGATGTGGGTATCATTTATATCCCCTTCAGTTATCCTGGAAGGCAGCCTCACTACCTATTAATTCAAGCTCTTGTAGTTAGGCTTTTATATTAAAGTAAAATCCGCTAAATATTTGTGGCGCCCAACGTGGGGCTGTCTCGAAGGATAGGTGAGGGGCGTAGTAATAGGTGCAAGGTAGTATTAAAGTAGAAACATAGTAACGTAGTAACAATGGTTACGATGGAAGAGTTGCAGTTGAAGGTGGATAGATATAAGGAAGTTTTACGAAAGAAGAAGGAGAAGGAGAATGAAGAGTTGATAGAGAAAATGCGAGAAATGCAAAAGGGAATGAAGGAAATGGAAGTCGAATGGAAAGAGAATGAGGAGAAAATGGCTACTAAAATGAAGAAAATAGACGACAACAATTATGACAAATGGGATTGGAGGGATCGGAAAGAATGGAACCCAACAAAGGGTGACCTCTACTCCAGAAGGTAGTAAGACGGAAAAAAAGACAGCAAGGAGTGAGAAAGTGGAAAAGAGGGACGAGAGAGTAAAGACCAAAGATGATGAAAAGTGTAAGAACCAGGGATGATGAGTAAGGATGATGGGATGGGGGAGAGAAGGATGTAAATAAGGTGGTGAATCAGAAAAATGAGAAGAAGGGAAGAAAGAGAAAAGGGATAAAGAACACAGAAATTATTTTGAATAAAGACATGAAAGAGAATGAAAAGTAAAGTATAGACTCATTATATAGTAGTTCGGAAAGGTGAGGTGATGTGATTTGCAGGCGAAAATGAGACGGGATCTGTTCTGCGAGTCTGAGCATAGAGTGAAAAGGAGTGTGCTGATTCGGGATATCCCCAGGATAAATAAATTTAATGTGTATGGTACGAAAGAGGTTGAGGAGTTCTTTAGGGAATATGAGGGTTATTGTAGGGAGAAGTTTGACGAGAATAAGGTCTTTTGGGTGAAAGAGTTGGGCGAATTTTTAGAGGGGCGAATGTTGGAATTTTATAAGGCTGTCAGTGTGGGTGAGCCAAAGTATGAAGTGGTGAAACAGAGAATCATGGACCAGGTTGTGAGAGTGAAAGGAGGAGCGAAGTATAGAAAGGTGAATGATTTTGATAAGGCTAGGCGTAGAAAGAATGAAAGGATTGATATGTACACGCACCGACTGGAAACCTTGGCGAGAAAGAAATTTGGGGATGATGATGTGGATGGGAACAAGAGATTGTTGAAAAGTTTTTAGAGACTGTTCCTACCTCGGTCGCGCATTATGTCACTGGGTGTTTTTTCAACACAATAATAAATTCGGAAAATGTTTGTTCAGCTTCACTTCAGAAGATAGGGAGTTTGAAGGCGAGCGAGAGGAGAATGAACGACGTGAGGTGTATAGTGGTAGGGAAAGGTATGCGAATGAAAGGGCTTCACTACCCCCTCAGTATAGATCGTATAGAGACACCCTGAAAGCTAACCCCTATGAAGTAATGGTGAAGTTTTTGGAAGATTTTTACGGTGGTTTTGGAGGTGATGAAAGACAGGTGAATGCAGGAGGTGTGGGTTATTTTGCTGGTCGTCAAGTTGGTGGAAATGTGAATGTAAGAGGGAATGATGGTTATAACCAAGGTCAAGGGTATAATCAGGGTCAAGGGATTAGAGGTCGTGGAAACCAAGAAAATGTGAGTGCGAATAGGGATGTGAAGTGTTTTCGTTGTGGGAAGATGGGCCATATGATTTCAGAATGTAGATGGGCAACTGGTGCTTGTTTTAGCTGTGGGCAAGTGGGTCATTTGGCCATGAATTGTACGGACCCGCAAAGGGCTGGGTGTAGGAGATGCGGAGGTGTGGATCATTGGGTGCGTGATTGTCCACAGGGAGTAAGAGCGAGGCAACCAGTATGTGGGAACTGTGGTATCGAGGGGCATTTTTCTAGGATGTGTGGGTCCCCTAGAAACACTTGTACGAAATGTGGGAAAATAGGGCATGTGGCTGGAATGTGCTGGAGTGTGAGGCAACCAGGAGGGGCAGGTCAGGTTAATCCTGGTGTGCTAGGTATTGGTAATGGTGTTAGTGGTCCGGTTCAACCGGTTAGTGGTCAGGCTGTTGGAATGAATAGGAATGTAAACGTGAGTGAGGCAGGGATGAACACGGTCAATAATCAGGTAAGGGTAATCAATCCGGGAAACGAGTTGCCTTGAGGGTTGCAGCTGGTGAACCCTCAGGTGAGATGTTGTCACAGATAGGGGATGTAAGTGTCGATGTGTTTTCAGTTGGTCCTGTGAATGAATGTATGAGTATAAAGGTTTATTGTGGTGGTATTGAGGTCCGAGCGCCTTGATTGATACTGGTTGTATGGTTAGTGTTGTGTATAAAGGAGCATATGATAGGATGAATATAAGGGAAGATCAGAAAGAAGTAGGTAGGGGGCATATTAAAGGAATTAGTAATGTGTTGGTACCGGTGGAAGTTAAATTTAGAGAGAGCGTTAAGATAGGAGGAATAGGCATGGAGGAGAGTGAGTTTTATGTGATTGATAGTAGGAATGAAAAGTATGATGTGTTATTGGGATATAAGTTTTTGAGTGCAAATGGGATAGTTATTCATCCTGATCGAAGGATGATAGAGAAGAAGGTGAATAAGGATGGGAAATGTCAGATGTATGTGAATGATTTAGGGAATGTAGATGTGAAATTGGTTAAAGGCGTGGAAGTGTTTGCTTTAGAGGATAGGTCCTTGAAGAAGGATGAAGTAGTAAGTGTTAAAGTAGGTTGGAATGAATGTAGGTGTGGATGAAAACCAGAATAGCATGTTTCTGGTGGATGGTTATGATGCGAGGTATAGGGTGAAAAGGGTTGCGCATGTATTCGACGGTATAATAGATTTGAATAATCCTCGGGTATGTATGCAGAAGGTGCCTGATGTGAAAAAGAAGAGAGTGAGAGGTATAAGGGCTGGTGATGTAGTTGGTAGTTTGTATTCTGTTTTTGTATTAGAGAATTCAAGAGAGAATGAATGCTGTGTGTTTGCTGCTGATATCGAGAAAAAGGAGTGGGTGTATGATGAAATGGTTGATAAAGTAAAATTACCGGAGGGTTTGAATGAAGTGAGGAGACAAAAGATTGTGCGAATGTTGTGGGAAAGGAGGAAAGCGCTGAGCCAAGGCGATGAGGATTTTGGGGATGCGAAATTGCCGGCGTTTCGCATAGTGTTAATGGAGGACACCCCCATATACCAACGTCCTCGTCACTTTCCTCCCCCGTTGCGAATGAGATTGAAGGAGCAGTGGAAGAGTTAAGAGTATAGGAATGTTTGGAAGAGAGTGCAGAGGTCCGTTGGAAATAGTCTGATTATGCCTTGTGAAAGCCTGATGGACGATTGAAGGTATGTATTGATTATCGTAAGGTGAATGAAAAGACTGTGAAAGATAGGTTCCCTATGTGTGTAGTTTCAGAGTGCGTGTATAGTATGTATGGGATGAAAGTTTTTACGAAAATGGATCTAGTGCGAGGGTATTATCAGATGCCAGTGGAAGAGGATAGTAGGTGTGTGACTGCCTTTTCGACTGCAAAGCGGCATTACCAGTTTAGAAAACCAGTTTCGGAACTTGAGCTTTGGGTTGGCTAATGCTCCGGCAGCTTTTCAGAGGGCGATGAATGTGGTTATGAATGATTTTCCCAGTAAGAATGTGATGGTGTTTATAGATGACATATTAGTAATGAATGAATCTTTCCCTGAGCATTTGAAGTTGGTGAATGATGTGTTGAAAAAGTTAGAGGATGTAGGTATAAAAGTGAAAGTTGAAAAGTGTGAGTGGTTTGCGGATGAGGTTGAATTCTTGGGACATAAGGTGAGTGCAACAGGTTTGAAGAAAGCGGAAAAGTTTATTGAAAAAGTTCGGCAGTTTCCGAAGCCGAGGAATGTTAGAGAGTTGAGAGGATTTTTGGGTTTGGTAGAGTTTGGAAGGAAGTTTATGAAAGATTGTTCGGGAGTGATGAAACCTTTGACTGAATGGACTGGGAAAAAGAAGATTACAATTGTGAAGTGGAATGATAGAATGAATGAAGCGTTTGAAAAGTTGAAAGCGGAAGTCGCGAAGGATGTAGAGCTGGCCTATCCGGATTATAGTGAGAATGCGAAACCTTTGGAAGTGTATACGGATGCAAGTGGGTATTGTATGGGAGGTTGTTTGATGCAGAACAGGTGCATTGAGGACTAAAGAAAACGAGGATTGCGTATGTGTTTCAAGCATTAGTAGACGGAGGCAAAAGTATTCCACGATTGAAAGAGTTGGCTGCTTTGAGGTTTTGTTTGAAGTCGTTACGTCCGTTTTTGTATGGAATTAAGTTTGTAGTGCGAACGGATCACACCAACCCTTGGTGTATTTGCAGAGAATGAGGATAGTTGATAGTCGGCGCTTGCTAGAACTTTGGAAGATTGAGTGATTTTGATTATGTGGTTGAGTATGTGCCGGGTGAAAGGAATGAGATTGCTGATTTGATGTCAAGAATGCCTGGGAGTGAGAGTATGAATGAAAAGGTAGTAATAGACCCGGAATATTTACCTAAGGGATTGATGAAGATAAAAGAAAGTCAGGGTTTGGGTGACTCTATGTTTGAAAGTGTGTTGTATGGGTTACAGGACTTAGCTAGGGATAGGTTGGTTTTGAGAGTGAGAGTATAGAAGAATTGCGGAGGGAAGTTATGACTGAAGTGTGCAAGAAACCTGAGCAGATTAGGGATAGGAAGGGAAATATTTTTAGAAAGGAGTTTAAGTATGTGTAATGTAGGTCTGCCTTCCGGTGGTAAGAGGTTATTGATGTTGTGAGTAAGTTGTTTAAGGTAGTTGTAGTGGGCATTATGGTGGTGAGAGAGGACCGGCGTTTTGTATAGGAGTGCAGGGTGTAAATGTGCAAAAGTGGGTGAGGCTTCATTACAGTGTTTAAGTGGGGTACACTTATAGATTGGGTAATGAGAAAAAGTTAGATAGGAAGTATGTTTGACGTAAGTTGGAGAGTGTCTGGTTAGAGGTGATGAGGGAGGTAAAAGAATGATTTGTTCCAGGGGAAATCAAAGCAGGTTGTGTATTGTGAGCTGGGATAATTGGATGGACATGCGAGGTGAAAGTGCAGGGTGAGATGGAGAGTTGTGTGACTGAGGATTATGGGCTCAGATTTCTTTAGTGAATGCATCTGTGGTATACGAGAGATTGAGCAAGTAACGTGGCAGATAGAGAGAAGGAGTACGAATGTGAAGATCAAAGGGATTGGGTCAGGTGATTTTGTCGCTTTTGAAGAGGTTTTGTTAAAGGTAGAAATAGGAACGCTAGGGGAAGTGGAACATAGGTTTGTTGTGCTGGACGGAGCGAATGCCGTATTGTTTTTTGTTTGGGATTGACTTTTTGAGGGTGAATAGGTTGTCTGTAGATGTAGGGAATGAAAGGTTGTTGAAGGGAAGTCGTGGAGATTGTTAGAATGCAGAAGGAGAATGGTGGTTGTTGATTTTGTTGGCAGTGTTGAGAGTTGGGTGTGGGGATTGAAGAACTTGAAGCATGAAAAATATCGAGGTATGCAAGAGGAATGTCCTATGGTCTGTTAGTTGAGAAAATGAATTTTGTCGCTTAAGGAAGTGTGCTGCAAGTTGATAGAGGATTTGGCTATTTGCCGAAAAGGTTTGTTTGTTACTAATGGTGAGTGATTATATTCGGAAAGTAAGGAGAGAGATTTGTATGTACTGGTGTTTTCTGTTAGTGTGGAACGGGTGGGGAAGGCCGTTAGTGATTGCACTGTAGAGTTGTCACATGGAAGTTTAGAATTGTGGGAATGTATGGAAAGAGCAGTGTTTAACCCTTGAGTTAGAGATAGTGAATGATGTTGCAACTACTTGTGAGGAGTGTCAGAAAGGAAAGTATCAGAGAATGTATGTGAAACCCCCTGTGTTACGAATGGATGTGAATGAACCTTTTGAGTTAGTAGTGATTGATTGTGTTTCGTTGTCAGTGACTGCAAGTGGGTATGTAGGAATGGTGGTGATGGTGGATCACAAAAGTAAGTTTGCGTATGCTGTGCCGGTAAAGAATAAGACTAGTGCGAATGTGGCTAGGGTGGTAAGGGAAGTTTTGTTGCCGATGTGTGTATGTAAACCGAAGCGAATGTTGAGTGATAATGGACCGGAGTTTGTAGGGCAGGCGTTTGAGCAAATGTTGAGTGATTGGGCATTGAACATGTGAGAACGACGCCGTATATGCCGAGTTCGAATGGGTTAGCAGAGAGAACGATTCAGACGTTGAGTAAGATGTTACGAATGATGAGTGAGAGAGAGAATGATTGGGATTATTGGTTAGGAAAAGTGTGGGCTTATAATATGACTGTGCATAGAAGCAACTGTATGTTTCCTTGTATATGTATGTGACTGAATTTTGAGAGTTTGTGAAACCCTAGCTTGGGTTGCCTGGAAGGGATAGGGATGTTTGGAGAAAAGGTAGTTTAAAGTTTGCAAGTTTTAAGCGGCTCGGGAAAGTTTAAAGGAAGTAATTGAGTAGCGTCGTTGAATGTGAGTTAAGAGAGAGAAAAAGTTCTGAGGGGCCGTAATTGTGAAAAGGGTTATGTCTAATGGAGTTAGTTATTGTTGGAGGGTGAGAACGATGGTGTTACGAATGAGTTTCGGGCCCATCAGGTACAGTTGGCCGTGGAGGGAACCCCCTGGTTATCTTAAGATTCATCCTGTATATAAGTTTCTGGTGAATGAGGATGAATTTGAATGAGAATGGGGATATAGTGGATGATTTGTGTTAAGGGGAAAGAGTTAGTGTTGGTGGAAGAGATAGGAAAAGAAAGCCGCCAAAGAGGGAATATCGAGGTAATGTGAGTAGTTAAAGATGTTATTAACGATGATAATGAGAATGATGGTATTTGTTTCAGGTTTGGTGGACAATGGGAATAACGAGCAGAGTTTGAAGAAAAGTACTTACACTGTATGCAACAAGTTTCCGTTGGATGAAAGTGAGAGTGTGTTAGCAGGATTGAGAAATATTAGAGATTAGGAGTGTCATATGGAAGTGGGATTGCATTGAGTAAATTTGTGTGGAATTGGATGAAGTAGTGAATGTTATAAAGGCGAATGCCAGGATGAGAGAGATCGAGAAAGAGATTGCAGAAATGTCTGAGCGATTACCTAGGGAAGGAAGTGTGAATGAAGTAGTAGAGGTATGTGATGAAAGAGAGGAAGGTGGGGAGAATAAACCCAGTGAACAAGTGATGGAGTATGAGAAACCGTTTACTAGGAGTAGAGGGGTTGTAAAAGAGTATGATTGGGTGATGACAACGGCATTATAAATGGGGAGTGATTGTTGGGTTAGAATTATGAGACAAACTTAGGTAGGAGGGATGTGGGGGTTTGGCTATTTAGTTTTTTTTCTTTGTCTCATAATTGTTTCTTTCTTTTTTTCTTAGGGTTGCATCGTACGAGAGATGGACTGAGAGGGAGAAAAAGAGGGAACATCAAGGAACATGGATTTCCCGGACATGCAGTGCTTATTTAATAGTGTTTACATGAGTGTGATTTTTTTAAAAAAAAAGGGGGGAAATTAATTTAAATTAAATTTCATTTTTATTAGTCCTTTAATTAATTTCATTACATCAGTGAAAATAATGTGCTTTCATATTTTTCATTAAAATTTGATTTCAAGTACAGAGAATTTACTTTATTTTTTTTGGAATTGAATTAAATTATATTGTTTGCATTTACGGATTTAAATTTAATGAAAGGATTCGGATGTTGTTTATGGGACTGGATCTTATATGAGGAATGGATTCGGATGTTTCAAGGGATTATGTTGGATAGATGTGGATTCCTTCTTTGGGTTTCTTTGGTAAGGGTAATTATGGTTTTTTTTTTTAATATTCTTATTAAATTCATAATTGGTATTATCATTATTATGCCGTATTTTTAACAGTAGATTTCTTTCTTTTTTAAGATTGAAGTATGGGTTCTGCGTTCCCGTTCTTGTTTGGTGTGGATTTTGTGAGTCTAACTATCTGTTCGGTGGGACCGTAGAAGGTAGAGAAAAAAAAAACCTGAACAATAATAATGGTTCAAGAGTACTAACTATTTTATGTGATTTTCTCATTTATTATATTGAATTAATTTTTTAATGGTTAAAATATTCATAATTGTTATTTAAAAGTTATTAATGTTGCATTCAATAAAAAATAATTAATGCAAATTAATGATCATTATTAAATTTAGATTATTATTTCAAGAGTTTCAAAAAATTTTTTCCATAATTTGATTATGTTAGATTTGTTTTTTTTTGTATCTTTCCAGTTTTTTTTTGTGGTCCGATTTTGCTGTGGCTGAGTTCCAAGTGGTATCTGTGGTA
>JABUQX010012826.1:0-87551 GCA_015478945.1 Trachelipus rathkii | reverse complement strand
CTTTATTTAAATCAGATAGTTTTGTAGTGTGCACGTAACTAGTTGAATAGTTCAAAATTTTAATTAGCTCTGATTTGCTCTCCATCTATTTAATATATAGAAAAAAAAGTTTTCTATTTTTAATTTTATAGTTTACATTCATTCTTTAATATCCCTCAACTTTATATTCATCATAATTCTAATAGTCATCTCCTCATCTTCATTTTTCTTTAGCAAATTTTCTCTTTCCTCTTTCCACATTTCTTTCTTCATCTCTCCCATAGGCACCCCTCTATATTTTTCTATCTTTTCTAATATATCATTCATCGTAATTTTCTTATTCTCAATAGATTCACCTCCTGATATATCTTTTTCGGAAAGGTCATTCGGATTTCCTGTATCGTATTTTAGAAACAAATGAATAGTATGCATAGATTTTTCATTGGTTGTATCACATGCAGCTTGAAAATTTATGATATCTCCCTTCTTAAGATGACAGGCTTTATTTCTTTAATTCTAAAATCTGTATCACTATGTTTATATATAAATAAATCTTTAAAATTCATATTCACATATTGATAAATAACTTCACTAAAATATCATCGATCTTTGTATCAAGTGATGCTAATGTAATTGTTCTATAAATCCTTCAATATGGCATAACATCAACAATTTTTCTTTCGAAGATGGTCCTTTCAATTTCCTAATACGAACGGAAACTTTCTGACTAAATTTGAATTTGTTTGAAAATTATTGTTTCGTAAGCACATATTTCTTTTTAAAAAATTATTTATATTTTCACTAAGAGTTGAAATTGTTTATTATTCGTTTTAAGGACGTTTCAAACCATCTTTTAACAGAAACGTTATTATAGCTATCAACAGAGTTGAGATTTTATTCTTCAACAAATTTTTATATTCTCCCATTGTAATTCAGTTATTGGTTTATTCATATTTCCCGTCTGTTTAAAAACTTTTTTATTCAACCTTACTTCTTGTTTCTTTTAATTAAAATTATTTGTATAAAATTTTGTAGTAACATCGTTTTTTTCTCTCGAGGATTAGCCGCATTTGCCAGCCTTTATTTTCGATATCATAATTACCTTCACATCTAAATATTTAAATGCAATTCCTGACAGTCCTGGTGGTCCTGGAGGCCCGAGGTCCTCGCGGTCCCGGTAGTCCACTTCTTGTTAGAGGTCCTTCACTAAAGTTGTTAACACTCATTTATTGTAGAGAAAAAAGTTCTTGCAGAATGTGAGTGAAATACTTAATTTCAAAACGGTTACTCCGAAAAGAACGAATAAACACAAATGACCGCAGATAACTTCGTTCGATTTTTGTATTTGATACGTGAATAGACAATATACATATTTTGAATATAATTTTCATAATGACTTGAGGTATCTAAAATCAAAACTTAAATCTATATAAGTTATTACAGTTCTTAAACCAACATGTCCAGTGAGTTCCTGAACCTTAAATTGAATCCAAATTCAAGATTCCACATTCCCTTTTTATTAGATTTTTTAAATAGACCAACTCCCACAGCATCTCAAAGTTCGCAATTTGAAGAGATTAATATAGCATAGATCATATTTGACTCAAGCTTTCTCGGAATATTCAATCTTGTATGGTTTAAAAATAAACCTCGCTCTGTTTTTCGACGAGGGGTATGGTTTTAAAAAAAGACCTTTTTGTATACTGTTTTCCTTTTTTTCCATTTGAAAGGTTATGCCTTCTAGTTTCTTCTAATTGCTTTTGACCTGTTTTTTTTATCATTTACAGTTAAGCAATAGCGCTAGCTTACACCAGCAAGAGAACCGATTGCACTTGCAGCTGCTAGTAATGTTTGGAAGTGTTTATTAGAAAAATCTCCGTGTTTTGCCAAGGCTGTTACTTGTGATATGCTTAATTTCCAATTACATGGTATACCTTAATAATTTAGCTTTTTGGATTTAGATTTTAAAGCCAACCTATATCCATTGTATCCTTTGGATTAATTCAAATGATATAGAAGGATTTTTTATTTACTGCGTTGTTTAACTTTTTTTTACTTGATTCGGTGTAAGATATACTTTCATATCGTGTAATCTTATTTTATTTAAGATGACAAAAAGGTAAAATTTCATTAAAATTATTACATTTTATTTTTTTCCTTTTTTTATTTTTAAATATTTTACTTTAAAAAAATTCAGTATTAATTAAATTTTTTTTCCCCCGTGAATCACGGGGGGAGCGAAGGGACGTAATTGTTTTCGTAACCCCCGTGATTCACGGGGGTTACAATTTTTAAATTATTTTTTTTATTTAAACATGATGTACAATAAACCATAGAGCGCATCCTTAAGGATGTTGTAAGCTAAAATAAATAATAATAATATATTTATTTTTTTATTTTTAACATATACAATAAACCATCGTTATATTATTATTTTTTATAATTTTTCTATTTATTAAAGAAGTAATTGAGTTTTCACTCTTCACACTCTGAGCATGTACCTCTAAGTATACTACTTTTATTTGTCATAACCTTTTGAAACATGTTTCAGTATTGAGTTTATTTTTCTACAATTGAATACAGTAATACCTATTTATTTAAGAGAAAAAAATTAAAATAGCGATATTATTATTCTCCATCAGATTGTAGTTTCACAAGTCGATCTGATAATACTAATGCATAAGCCTTTGTTAGGTTTTTAAATATATTTTTTTTAAAAGTTGCTCTTATTTTAATTTCTGTAACTGAATTTTCTTATTTTTTTCCAGATTGTCTACTTACATCAAAATACCAGCAATGTATTACAAATTTCGTATTCTTTAACAATTGAACCAAATTTTCCTTTTATTATAATGTAAGCCTTCAGAATAATTGCCGCTCATTTTATTAAGCGTTTTGTATAATAATTCTCACTTAAAATCAAAGTCGAAAGATTCCATTTCTGGATACTTTCCCTTTTTAACTGACAAAAGCGTTCAGTTATCATTTACAATATGAAGTTAAATATACATCTATTCATAATTTGATTATCACCATTTGTTTCTTGAAAAGCTAAAATTATAAATCGAGGTTCTCAGATCCGGCTGTAACACATTTAATCTCCAATCAAATTGTTGTTGTCCTTGATTTACTTCTATAGAATTCACACTGTCTATTCAAAAAATTAATATTTTAATGTAGCTTTAATTTTGAATATCTTTATATCAGTTTTATTGAATAATTCATCTGTAAGTGTTACTGTGGGGATTTCCATACATTTCTCGATAAAATATTTTCCATCAGGTAACTTTATAAGTACCATCATCTTTTTTATCTGACGATTTTAATATAACGATCATTATCATTCTTTGCTTCTAGTAAGCTGATGTTTTATGCCAAAAATTACTTGATCATAATTTCGCAAAATCCAATATGACTTAATGAATACGCTTGACACTAAAATTTCTCGAGATTGAGTTCTTATAATAAGTAATTTGTGTCTCTCCATACTATCCCAGATTATTAATTTTTTGGACTATCCTCCCTGCACATTTATAAGGTGACCACATAAAATTCATACCTTCTAAATAATTGAGAGGATATGTTAAAAGTCCTTTCATAGTTGATGCTTGTCCAGAATTTGGATATTCTTCCATACTTTTATTTCCAAGTTGATTTTCAACTCTTGAAAATAAATACATGATTCCGTTAATTAATTTAAAATTTATATATAATTCTGTTCCTGATCCAGTTCCAGTTCCAGTTGAATCTTTTTCATAATGTTGTCCTCTCTTTTCTTAAGATCTTGGCCAATCATATTTATCTATCTGCAGAGGTAGTTAAAAAATTCATACTGGCTATCAAGTCATAAGAAAATATCACTAGGTGTATTACCTCCTTGTAAAGGTTATAAATATTCTTGATAAAATTAAATGTATATACCTATTTCTGATGATTCCTTCCAACTTAAATATACTCCATTTATTATAGAGAAATAAAAAGTTTATGTTGATTTTAAATGTAATCGAATAGTTATTTCTTCTCCTCGAAGATTTAACTTTTTATGATATTGATCAGTCAAGCTCAAATAATTGATAATTAAATTAACAGTTTGGAATTTGTTATCGGTAGATATACTACTGTATTAGGTCTCTCATTTATTTTATACCGGGAGGAACATCGGAAAGAAACTATACAAAATTGGTTGATGTCCATTAAGATAAGAACCTTCTATAATATCACAATTAACTAAGATAGTAATTTACTGGTGAAATATTAACAATGTTTCACTTTCATGTTTTTCCAATAGCCTTCAATAGCATCCTAACTAAATCCTAATAGATTTAAATGACTTTTTCATTGAAATAATATATTAAAATTAAGCCTTCCTACCCTGAGAGACAAGTCACGGCATGTGGTTTGCTTCAATACTGAATGCTTCTGAATGCTTATTTTAACAAGATGTTCTTGAATGTAATTATTAATCGCTTTGATTTCATAAGCTCCTGTGTTGGAAATAATATTTCAAAAATTTTACCGTTATTTTTATATGCGAATTTATTATTTGATTCATCAATATTTGGTATTGAATTATACGTATTTATATTTAATAACGCTATTTCATGTGTTTTATATCCTTATTTAATTTTAAAGAAGGGTAAAAATTATATTGAAATCGGATGTATTACTAGATAACACAATACTCATTTATTATAGAGAAAAAAGTTATTTAAAGATTTTAATTATATCTGTATCAACATATACCTAATCTTAACAAGTCTCATTCATTAATAGCTTGTAACTCCTTAAAAACGTTAGTATTACCCGATTGAATTTCTGAAATAATATTCTATGTTTACTAACAAGCTCATTAGGATCTGAAGGTAAAAAATTTAAATCCCGTACCTGATATTATCAGGTACGGTTCTCCTACACTAGTTCTCGAGGAGTATTCTTCGCAACACTGGCTTTCTCTTGGTGTTCTTACTGTTCTGACGTAATTTAATTCATCAAGCAATTTATATTCATTCATTATATTGGTTTAGATAAACATCTTATTTATCACCCTTATTCATTTAGCTGTTAACTGTCCAATCGTAAATCTAAAAAACGCCTTTAGTTTGAATCATTATTTTCTTATAATTATTATAGTCATTTACGGAAACTTCTCCAGAATTTTTCAAGGTTAGAAGTTTTCATAGACCTTCAGTACCGATGAATTGGGTTTTATCAATAATTAAATTATTACCATCAATTTTAACTGTTGCGTTACCTAATTTAAAATCATCACCTCCTTCAGTCATTTTAATACCGAATGCGTTGTCATTTATTAGGATAATAAATTATACTTGCATATATTTTTTTAGCTATTTTTTCTCTAAACTTTGTAAATTTATATTTAGGAGAGCTAGGCGTAATGCTGATCTTCAATAGCTAAAGGAACTTGACGCTGGTAGTGTTGGTTGAGTTTGAAGTATTTCTTTTTGATGCACAGTTATATCCTTAATCGGTTCAATTAATGGTTGTAGTAGTTTAATATTTTCTTGATAGATATCTTTTTCACCCAATTTCTCATTTTAAAATCTTTTCTGAAGTTTATTTCTAATAAATACTAAATCAGACATTTCTTTGATATTAGTATAAACCATTTATTATAGAGAAAAACAGCTAAATATTAAACAGATAAACAGCAAAAAAGATTAACAGCAAAACTAAACAACTACCCTATGTATTACTGAACTTTTAACAATTTAACGATAGAAGCAGAGAGGAAAAACAGGAAACCGTTTCCTGTTCTATGTTCCCGTTAAGTCTTTTTCGTTTATCCATGTTGTAGAATCATATCCCTTCCACTTAATGGATACTTTCCCCTTTACTTCTTTTTAATATTTTTCAACTTCAAAGAATTCACTTTCATATTTCACCATTTCTTATTAATAAAAACTTCCAATAATCTCTCCATTGCTCATGTCTCTTATTATATAAATTATTGGATTTGTTTCAATACTTCAGATATAATAAATATTTCTTCTATAAAGTTGGGAATATTACCTTTTCTAAAATCTTTATATTTTCTGCCGATTCTTACTCTATTACCGACCTTAAATTTTGGTTTTCTAAATTTGTACTCGGTAGGAGGAACACAACCTTACTATTCTTCGCAAAAGATCTTTGTTTAAGAGTCATTTTAATACTTCTATGATAACTCATTATAATTTGTAACTGAATGAAGGAGAATATCAATCCACTTTTTAGTTTTTTGTTTGTTTGTTTTTGTTTTTTTGTTTTTTGTAAAATACTTCCACATTTTAGATTTTAATGTTCTGTTAAATATTTCTGCTACTTGAACTTTCGTTTCGTTCTCTGTAGTGAGCAATATATTCTATTTTTTTAAAAATAGTTCTTGGGTTGGTTAATTTATAAATTCAAGTCCTTTATCTGTATGAATTTTCCTAGGAATTATTTCTTTAAATATATTTTGAAATGATTCCGCAATATTATTTCCAGTTTTCTTTTTAATGGGAATAGCCCAGGCGTGTTTACTTAATAGATCTACAACTCTTAATATATAATTTATATTTTGATTTTGAGATTTATAATTTTGCATATCTACTAAATTACTCTTTTCGTCGAAAACTTATGTTTTATCGGTTTATGAAATTTATACACATTCTGAGGACTTAACCATTCCTTATCACTTTTCAAAGATAATCCATTTCTTCGTACAATGTCATTTATTTCTGAATATCCAGTTTTGAGGATTATAATATATGTCTTTCAATTTTTCTTAGCTCACTTCTGCTAGCTCATTTTTACGTTTTTTGTTAAACCCATTTCAAATCTTAATTTCATTTCTATAACTCCTGTCATTAATCTCGCATCTTTTAGCACATATTCAGGTTCATTATCATCTAAAACAATTTCGTTAGCTTGTCTTGGTAATAAATCATCCACTGCATTTCTTTCTTTTGTAGTTCTGTGTTTCAAATAACTTATATCATGTTGCTTACAGGCCTTATCTTACCTATTAAAGCCTTGATATCCATCTTTAAGTCTTTTCCGCACTTTTGTGCCAGTACCGCAATACGCGTATTTTCCTGTATTATAAAACGATCTTTTTTCAATATTTTCTGATATAACATTATTAGACAAATTTAAATGCAGTTCAAGACAAGGTAAATTTTTTAACATTGAATTTAATAATTTTGAACCAGTTCTAGGTTTTAAAATAATCTCAAATCCTGAATATAGTTTTTATTATCAACTGTTAATATTGTTGAATTACTTCCTTTCAAATTATATTTTTTAGAGAGCTTTTTAGTTGTATTGTAAATATATATTTAATTAAGAGAAAAAAAACTTTTAGGAATGTAGAACTAATTGAAATTTGAAAAATATTTCCTTTCCCCTGGTAATAAATCAAAATTTAGTATAATAAAACTGAATAGTTCTTTCCAAACACTGTTACAGAATTCTTGAAATTCTTTTCACTCCATATCTTCTGAAATGTAATCACCGTATATATATTTGTGTTTTTTGGCAATGAAAATAATATAAATACATTAGCATTAGATCTTGTGATTCGACGAGGAAGTTCATGATAATTTTGAGTTATATAATTTGAGCTTGTGTTATTGTGTCTTTCTCTTGTTTAGAAATCTTCAGTTTTATTTTTGATTAGAATCAGTCATTATATCATCGAATTTAAAGAGATTTTTTCAGTTTGTTTTCATGTCTTACGGATCTGGAATTAAATTCGAATCTTCTAAATACTTAATTTTATATTTTGTTTGCGCATCACTACTTATTCCCTAACAAATGAATTGATATTCCCCCTCCTTTCACCAATAATTAAAGAGCTTCATTTTTGATCTCTTCCTTTACCAAATCCTGATTTTTAAAGTTTATATTCAGGTTGATTTAAAGATTTCCCGAACATAATTTTTTTTTATAATCTGACCACTTACCCATAAGAAGCATTTTCATTAGTAAACTTGTTTTTTCACATCCGGATTTTCCAATAACAAGAGCTCGTAAACTTGGCGAAGGTAATAAGAAATGATATTTTTTACTATTCTTTGTTTCATCTTTCCAGAATGCTCAAATCTTTTCCATTCTAATTATTATTGAGATAAAATAATTTTTTCTCTATAATAAATAGAAATAGGTTGACTCATGTGACAAGCTACAGAAACTCATTGTGCGCGCCAACATTTTTTACCATCGTGAAACAATGGAATAAATACGCATCAGATATCGAGTATAGTTATACAACTTAATTTTCATCTACAACATCTACCTCACAATATAAATATTATATTATAATTTTTTATTTAAAATATATTTCAAAATATTAAAATCTCTTTTTTATCTCGATCTAACATTTGGAAGTTACGTTAAAACAATTATATTTTCATTTATAATTTTATAACCTTAAAAATTAATAAAATGGGTTGACTCCTGTAACAAGACATAGAAACCAATTGTGTACGTCAACATTTCTTACCATCTAGAAACAATGGAAGAAATACGTATCAGGTGTTTCTGCTACTGCTCCCCTAATGGAACAGATTTTCACGTTTTTTTTTACCATCTCTACTTTCATGTTAAGTCTTTCAAATCTCCGTCTCTCTATCTCCATTCTCTCTCCATCAGTCTCATCAAGTTATATTTGTTGAATGTTGATAATTGTAATTGACTAAATGAATGTTACTGTTACTTTTTTTTCACTATAAAACAATATATATATGAGTTTAGAAAAATACAGTAACTTAATGTATTAAGTTTATGGACTATGTAGGTGGCATTCTGAACTAAATTGTGCAATGATAATAGAGTCTGGGATACCTATTTCTTTTACATTTTTTTCCTAAAATATATATTGAATATAATTTAAATTATAATTAAATAAATACTGACTGGTCCCATTAAATAGATGGGGTTTCTCAATGGGATGTTATAATGTTCTGAAATTTTATAGCTCATGTAATAATAACTCTATCTTATTCTACATATAATATACGGATATATATTATAATTTATATATCTGTCATACCAATAATATACTTTATGGAGATCATATGAAGCTATGAGAAGGAGTAGTAAGAGGCTTAGACATTAGGAAAGTATAAAATGAGTCAAGTTCATAAATAATATTATATAATGATAATTATCTGTTGTATGCTACATTAATTAACTGTTGCTGAGCTATTAGATTTAGTTGACAAAGGTAATGAAGGTAATATGTAATAACTGGTATCAGTAATTAGGCAGTAAAATAGGATAATCAACTTCACAATGACACCACTTTGTACTGAGGGGAGCGAGAGGAGAAGAGAGAGGAGGATCGGAGAAAGAAGTAGATAAGAGAACATGATGTGATTGAGATGAATATGTAGATGAATTTTTGAGCGGAACGCAGTGTAGCTTGCAAGTAGAGAAACGTATCGCAAAATTGAGGTTGTCAGAGTTGAATAGTAAATCTGTAGTTATAGATGAAATTTGTAACGGTGCTGTATTTATTCATATATAACTTTATTTCATTTTCTAACAAGAATGAGCACTACAGAGATATGATGAAGTAATGTAAGAGAAGGAGTAGAGAGCTAAGAGAAAGAGTAGCAGAGAATGACGAAAGACTGTATTGCGTTCATTTGACAGAGGGGGACAAGAGAGACGAGTAAAAGAGTAAGAGAGATGAGGATGTATTATTTCCATATTAATCCTGACACTTATAATCTAGAAAGTGGAATGGCATATCATGAAATTAACAAGGCTAAGGAGATTTACAGATTATATGAGGCATGGAATACTTACCTTGAGCAACCTCCGACATCTAACACATATAATAGTCAAGTTATGAGTTTATTGAGATAGTCAATACGAGTTTGTTCTAATCATTAGTATTTTTCTAGTTCCAAACATAATTTTTTAAACAAAGATTAAATTTTGAAAGTTGAATTTGTTAGACTTAGTTTTTCTATAGACCTAAATTGACATGTTTTACTAATTCATTATTACCAGCAACAGATATATGAATAGCTTATACTCATTCTTAGGTAGACCTGGTTTATATTTAATTTAAAATGGAATAATTTACCTTTAATTATAAGATATTATAAATCACGACATTTACATTACAGCACTGGATATTAGAATATTATCTCATCCTGCCTCATAATATTTAGTATTACGTATTTATTTACAAGATTGATTTTCTAAACTTTTATTTAAATATTTTTATTATATTATATTAGATGATAAATTTAAAAATCCATATATAGAGCATACTTAATAATAATATAATTTAATATCTATGATTGATATTATATATTATAATGTATTCTTATCTCATATGAGGACTAGAATGTATGTATACGTATTCATCAACTTACTGTCGGTGTTTTTGAGGGTGATATGATTTCACAACTATAATAAATTACAGAATATCAAATTATAACTCTGATTAGGGGGTAACTATAAATATGCAAGAGTAAAAAATTACAGAGAGTGATAGATAAGTAACCATTCGTATATAATATATAAAAACATTTCCACAGCTCTATAAGCCTCATGTATATATTATAGTATTAGAATTCCAGCTAAACATATAACTCTTGATACCAATTTGACACGAAGTTCGAAAAGTCTTAAAGTACAATCCACTATAATTTTGAGAGTCTGCGTCCATTATAAAATATCTCTCATGCTAACTTATATAATTCAATTTAGCCTCATAATTATCTCTTCTCTCTTCTCTATATTACTTTTCTACTCATGCGAAATGAAGCTCGCGATATAACAAATTCATCTCTATTCTTGTTCTACACAACTTTCTAGCATTTATTATTCACATGGAAACAGTCAAAATATACTGGTGTGTGTTCAGAATTATTAAATAGAAACACTTTATATAGCCTTTGCTATATAATGCGCCTAATAACTAGTGCTTAGCCTTTGTAGGTATTTACCTTCTATAAGTAAGAAAATACTTTCTGCCGTTAGTTCTGTATGAATTAGAATATCGACATGGAGATAATTCTAGATTGTAGTGGGATATAAATAAAAACCGTTGAGATAGCTTCTGCTAAATATTATTGCCAAATTTATATTTCTCAAGGTTTGTTCAAATTAAAGGTATTAATATAGTCCTTATCCTTCAGGTGACACTAATAAACAAGTACTTATATACTTGTGGCTCTAATTATTACGTTATGCTATTATTTACTGTACCTATTGCTCCAAAAAATTTTTACATACTTAAATAATAGAACCGTAATATTCGGAGCTATTCTCTCCTCCTTTCACATTTAGTCCTCCAACTCCTTAATAGCCAATACATCAGTAATATTCCTTTCAACATACTTCCATTCAATAATTAACTCATGGGCTCTAATAAAAATCACAGCTACTTAATAATAATTAATAATAATAAAATGGGCAAAATTTTATAGAGTTTCCTTAATTAGAAATATTTACGTTGATATAATCCTAGCATAAAATATGATTTATATAATAAAGATAATAAATATCTAAATAAATTTCCAAACACCGTAATATAAATATAATTACAGATAATAATATAATATTTAATAGCTATCCAGCAATATAATAAAAATAGTGTATATCTACTCAGGAAAACAATGATTAAAAGTCGTTGTAGAGGCAAAAAAAACGCAAATATAAATGTTGAATCCAAATTTTTGTATCTGTCCATTGAATTAAACTACATTATTCATAAAAAAAAAAAAAAAAAATATATATTATCTATATCTATATATATAGATCAAATATATATTATTATAGGAACTACTATTTACATTACTTTAATATTTTATTATAATTAATAATAATTATATCATATTCCTTCATCTCCTCTTTATACATATCGTAGCTTATATTAGTTATTAGTATTAAATATTATTTAATATTATAAGTAGAATGTTTATATTCAAAACTAAATTTTATGATGTTATGTCATTACTTTTAAGTCAAGCATAATTACAATAAATTTTGTTTTTACTAAAAATATTATCTTAAAAGAGAACCCTCTTTTTCTAATTCTGCTAAAAAATGTGAAGTACGCCCACGGCTAATATGGTAAACTACAGCTTTTCTAATTCTAGATTAAATTATGACCCAACCTGCTTTTTAGTAAAGAATTTTGGTTAAGGTTCTGATCAAGTACTAGATCTAAGAAAAGAGCGTTCAATTGTCAACCCCCCGCTCTTCACGAAATCCTACTTTTATGCACATTGATTATATCAGAGAGGTATTCAGTAGTCACAAAAATCTTCAATTTAGCTCTTTCCTTTTATTGAAGACTACTGGATATTTATGATTTCCCCCAATCTTTGGTTCGTCTAAAAGTGAATTTTGTCGCAATGAATTTCATATCTGTTATTCAGAGAAATTCCACTTAATCTAAGATGCTTCTACATGATTTCTAGATTTTTGGACTAAAATATTCAAGTAAATATTTGTTTCCAACAGGATCATTCTCTTTGCTTTGTTATAACAAAAAACTTTTATCTAATGTCATAATTAGAAGTATATTTGGTAAGCCTCACTAAGGGTTCTCGATTGGTAAGTTTGTGTCACACAAATTCATTTAATCTTCGAACTACTCAAATGGATATATTCTATTTATGGGAAAAATAAAATAAACTTGACCCCCTGCCTAAAAACTTGGGAGGTGTGCGAATCTAATATATGGTCTATTTATCCAGTGGACTGATCAAAAACCATTTTCCTTTACAGCCAAGCTCATGGTAGCCAATGGAATTCTCTTCGAAGGGCTATCAAGATGTGGTGAGACAACCCAACTGGTTTTTTATCAACAGAATGAAAATTACTATATGTCTATATATATATATATATATACCATATATCACAAGCACTAACCAAGATTTCTAATAATCCTTAGTTTGCATTTTAGAGAGAATTAGTTATATACCTATATTATATTTGTACCTGTATTTTGCTGCTATCTATTTTACCATTTAAGTTATATTAATCTATTTTATATATATAATAATTATATATATATTTTACTTCTCCATCATTATATTTACAATTATGTAATTTTTTCTACCATTATACAATAAGTTAATATCTATAACCTCTTTCCTCAATTATATGGTATCCTTCACAAATCTACTTATGTATTACCCCCTCCCTCCTATTTTTGATATGCCTCTCTATATTAAACCTTATATATAATTCATTCTATTAGTCCTTTCATCACATTTACATATGCCTTCCCTTGGATTACTTATTATGCTTCACTTAATCCCGCCCCTACACAGTTACTAAGAACCCTCGTGCTAATGTTTGGTTCCGGCCTATCAATATTAAAAAAACTGTAAAGACTTTTACTTTCGTCCATTCTCCAATAATTACTACTGTATCGTACTTTAAATAAACCTTATGTACTCAAAAGGATGTCTAAACTATTTTACTTCTTCATTTTCTTGATCTACTCTAGTATTTTCTCTTGTTTCAAATTGATGGAGAATCTGTGCAAATAGTTCTAAAGCCTTTTTCTTATTCTTAGGTTCTATGTTAAATTTATTCATGGTTTTATTCCATGATGTTATACTGCTTCTTGGGTAATTTTACCACAGTATGGTGGGACATCATGTCGCACTATAATAGTCTTTCTAATTATTTAAATTACCTTCACTGGTCCCCTCAACACTTTTCATTCTTTATTTTATAATAAACCTTACCAACGATTTATGTTTCTTATACCTATGTTCTCTCCATTCCTTCATCAAGGTTCTTTTAATACAGTTGACTAGTTCTGATGCATTGCACACATTCATCATTATTTACTGCAATCATTCCGACTTTCAATTCATATTCCATCTCAGATATGCTAGTATCGTATGTTAGGATCTGCTGGAAGCGTGTATTCATTCGGTCTGTATTAAAAATGGAACCCTTCTCAATTATCTAACTACCATCATATCTCATTTAACCTCTGTTCTTACCAAAGTTTTTGAGTCCACCTTAACAAAAATTTAATTCTTCTAATCTTATCTCTGATTGACAGTATGACTTTCGTAGTGAACGATATACAGTTGATCTTTCCCTTTTCTTTTATTTCTGATTTTTCTATATATATAGGTATATATCCTTATATATGTATATAATAATATACATATGTATTAAAAAAATATCAATGGGTTATAGACATTTGTCTTTTATTTTTTCATGTATGATAAAGTCATCTAGGCCCCATGTTATTATTAATTTTTTATTGTGCTCAAGTGTTTTTATTTGTTAATTGAGTTACCTATATATATAAAGTTAGACTCTTATAAATTCTACTAAAATAATTTAATATTTATTTCTTTAATTCTACTTAATTTACTTTTTACTCATTATTTTATTCTATTAATTAGTTTCTAAATTTCATATTTATAGTATAATTACGTAAACAATGAAATGAAAGTAAATGTCTAAAAAAAGGCTGAATTTCTATTTAGAAGATAATAAGGGCGTCTGAATTTGGAAGAAGGCTAGATAATAAAGAAGAGATTTCTATTCTTATTCATTCTCAACGACTATTAGTATCCGAAGCATTCAATGGTATCTGAATTGTCATTAATTCGTATTATCACATTATTACACAGATACTATTTATAAATATATAACCTAGCAAATAATGTTTGGGGTATAATACTAATCTAATATAAATATAATAAATACTCAGAATAACTATTCCAATAAGACTCGACAAAGATAATTATTTGTGACGGTATACACACACCGTTTCATACAAAAACGCTCCGGTAATGACATGCTTAAATATATCGCAATAATCTTCTGTGGAGAGTGTCTTCAGCGGTTTTCGGTTCTATCCCTTTTCACGCTGCCATCCGCGGTCTGATATGCATTTTCTTCCGCACCAGATAGCAGAAATCTTACGCAAAGTTCTGCATTTCTTTTTTTTTTGAACCAACTTTTATTTTAATTTGGTTTTTAGCAATATTTGAACTATAAAAAGATTTTTTGTTGTTTTTAGGACTTTTTCTTATTACTAATTATACAACCTACTATTATTTTCATTCACATGCAGTATATTATAAAAATTATTCCACCATTACTTTTTTATTTTATTTCCTTCCATATTTTGAAAGAACTCATCACTATTCCTATCAATATAAAGTAGAATTTTATAATAAATAATGTATAGTTAAATTAATCTGAAAAGTAATTTTCATTAATAAGAATACTTATGTGAAACTAACCACTGACTCAATCTATGATTTTACTTATTTAATTATTCTTAATAATATACGTACTAATCTAATTATCTAAAATATGCAATTATCACTTCTTCGTACATAAGATTTATTATTAAATCGTCCATATAACCATCAAAAAAATAAACCTCAAATATACTTATCACTTTACACGGATAAAATGTTCATATTTATTTTATTATACTAACTATATGTAATCAAACCTAATTCTTACATAATGTTACACACATATATCCTAATAAAACATAAACTCGTTGTTTTGAATAACTTCATAATAACTACTTATTAAGCCCATACCACTTATTTACCTCACTTTAATTCATTATAAATTAAATTTATATATATATATATTAGCTTTATATATATTCTTATTATACAAAACAATATATCAAGTACCCATATTTTTTATCTTTTATTAAGAAATAGAATAATCAATCTTTATCATAGCACTCTTTAATTCTAGAGTATGTATGACATGTTTATGTCGTAAGGTATTGTGCTTCATGCTTGGTTTGGCAGTATACTGTTCTCTCAATCTCTCCTCTCTCCTCAAAATTCTTTCTCTCTCTCTCTCTCACATCTATCTCTCTCTCTCTCTCTGCGTCCCTCTTTAAGGTACTTTAATACCTTCGAAAGTTAACTTGACCCTTCGTCGTCACTATACAGGATGTCTCTCGCGAGTAAATCGGGAGGATTCGGATCATACTAATGAACATCTTTCACAGGTATGACTTCTATGCGTATCATCGCCGAGAGGAATATACTGTATATCTTGGAGTGGGTTTTGCATTCACAAAGCAGGCTCTTTCTTTTCAAAGATGAGCAGAAAGCTTTACAACTGATATTCGTCTAACATCACCTTAATTATAAGTCCTGGCACAACCCTTCTTCCATCGTGATAATTTTCTCCCCCGCTTCCTATATGAACTTACCTTCTCAGGGGAAGATCCAATAATGGGGATTGTACTACGCCAATTTTCACCCCCCTAAAAGATGTTGCCAAATATAAAATTCGGAATTCAAATACACGATTTTGACCCTATAAACCCAAACTGTAGCTTTTTTCTGCCCTCTTAAAACGTTGTTTTTTTCCGGTGTTTTTTGTGTCTAGTCAGTCTTTCAGAATTTCAACTCTTTTCAAAACCAATGTCTTTTCGACCATTTGTCAATATCAACCTTCCAGAAATTTGTTTCGAAATCGATTCGAAACTTGAAAATTATGTGCCAATGATTGGGCGTCGCCCATTACACGTTTAACCAATTAATCACATTTGGTTTTTTTCGGATCCTCTCTTTGAGTTGTGTGTGGCCTTCAACAATTAGTCCAAATTTTCCAAACCCACTTTTTGTGGGGATTTTAAAATTAAAAATTGCGGAGAATTTTTTCCTGGTTTCGTGCTGGTAGTGGAATGAATTGTCAGGGGCATATTGTAGTGCGGAAGGATGGTACAATTTTTACTTATATAATTCCTTTGTATATGCGATTAGTTTTGGATTTGTTTCTTGGAACAAATTTAAAAACCAAAAAGATATTGGAAATTTTTTAAAAAATTTTCCTTTTGATAATACAAAAAATTATCTGAAGTAAAAAAGGATGCATTGTTTCGCGCGCCCGACGTCTACAATGCCCCTGAAAATTGAATTTTGATCTGCGACAAGATAAAAAAATATAAAAACTCAGATATTTCACCTTTCTCAAAATTTTGATATTTTTTGGAAAAGTGAAAAATTCGATATAATCTTCTATAAATTTTTTCTAACGTCATCTCCGATCAACCATCAAATTTTCAGCTTTCTAGTCGGCAAGATCATCTTTTTTTACTTAGATTAATTTTTTTGTATACTCAAAAAGAAAATTTTTTTTTACAAATTCCAACTTTTTTTTTTCTTTTAAATTTTGTTCCAAGAAACAACCATCAAAAACTTAAATGCATATACTACAAGAAGTTATTCTATTGTCATATTAAAATTGTGGCATATCTTCCGTACTCATAAATGCCCCTGTAATTAAATTCAATCCACTATGCACGAATCAGGAATAAAAAAATTTACGCAATTTTTCCGTTTTAAAAATACAAAAGTAGATTTGGAAATTGACCAGCTGCTGAGCACAAAACCAAAAATCGAAAACAATTATAATAGACATAGTAGGTAATGGACCCATCTATGCTTATTTCAGTTTGAAGTCATTTCGAAAAAAATTCTAAAAGTTGAATGCAACAAATGGTCAAACATTTTTGCCTGATGGCACAACTGCGCCTCGCCTCAGGGACGTCGTTGGTTGTTTTTTCGTTCGCTGCTCTGCTCTTTGGTTCGGGGGTGTTGATGGTGCGCTGTCCGTTGGTCGTGTAGTGTCGAGCTCCTTCTGTTGTGGTTTCTGTCTGGGCTTTGTAGCTTTCTTTCTCTTTTCTTTCATATTTTATTCTATTATTTTTTGTATTGTTCTGTCGCTCTTCACGGTTATCTTGCCTGGGATAATATATATTAGATTATCGTATTCCTATTCTATACCGCGGTTATGTATGATAAATCTCTTCCATCAAATGTTTTCTCAGAAATAGATTAATAATTCCGGTTCCAATGCATCAATGTTTTATAATCTTAAAGAGCAGTAAACTTAGCTTATGTAGGTAGAAATTTTTGAGAAAAAAAAAGGTAAAATTAGTGCATTTAAAAAAAAAAAAAAAATGGGAATAAATTTAATAATGGTTATTATTAAATTATTATTAATTTTTTTAAAGTGGAAATCAAATTGAAGATGTGTGGGAATTGTCGATTGTTAAGTTTTATCGGTGATTTTAAAAGGCAAAAAATCATAGTAGTATTGCTGACAAGGTAATAAGGAGTAGAGCTTTGACTAGTTTTGATGGTTTTTTTTGAAATCTTTTGAGAATATGAAGTGTACCGGTATATAATTAATACTGTAACTATAAAGGAGTAAAATATTAAGATTTTTTTTATTTTATAAATTAAGTATTACCATACTATTTTTATGTACTATCGAGTTTAGTTTCTAAAGCTGTAAACATTTGTATATTTAGTGTTTAATTTCTTGTCATGTGTGTTAAATATTTACTCAAGCCATTCGTCTTTTCTTAGCTAACTCTTTATGATTATTATTTTACAGGGTTAATTAATCAATGTTATTTTGTTTTTCTTTTAAGACCCCCAATAATTTATTTTACAAAATTTAAGAGATTATTCAAAACTTTTGGTTTTGTGATTAATTAAATTGCAATAAGGTTTGAGAACTGTGTGGAGAATCTCTATTCGGTTATCAATAACTTGTGGACATCTCCAAGATTTGAATAATCTTGATATTGCATAGTTGTGTGTGTTTGATTCAAACTCGTTTCAAAATTTTAGATCAGAATGACTTCCTATTTAACATTACATGACAAATCATCAGGAAAATTTGGTGTTACTCATGTTTCCTGTGAGTCTTTAACTAGTGATATTAATGAAGAGTTACTAAAACAAATTAAAAAAGACCTCGTTAAGGCAAAGAGGGAATGTTGCCATAGAAGATTACTTAATTCAGAAAAATGGTAAGACTTTTTAACTCCTCCAAGTACTTATATATATTACCTATTTAAATTTAAATCTTCTGAGATTATTATTATTATTATTATTATTATTATTATTATTATTATTATCTTCTATTATTATTATTATTATTATTATTATTATTATTATTATTATTATTATTATTATTATTATTATTATTATTATTATTATTATTATTATTATTATTATTATTATTAATTTTATTTCTTGCATCCTTTTTATTTCTTTTTCTAATTTATAATTGGTAATATTAATAAAGTAGCTAAATATTAATATTAATAGGTAAAAGTTTTGTTACATAATAATATGTAATTTTGCAATGAAAAACTATTTTCTCTAATTATTTCTTCATACTTTAAGGATGGGAGAAATCCTTGACTGTATCACTGACATTAAGCTTGACGATCCTCCTCCTCTAGAATCACTTGAGGAGGTCCTTGGTGAAGAAATTAACAACTATGAGAGAGTAAGACCTTATTTTGATCTGAAAGAGTATGACAGGTGAGATGCAATCTTCTTCTCTGAGTAATTATTCCATAGGTATTTGTGGACTCTTGGACATTTGTCTAATAGACAATTGGTCAAATGGACATTTGAATGAACATAAAATTAAGAAGCAAGAATGTTTTATAAAATATTTCCTAACCTAACCTAACCTAATTCATGCTTGGCCAAATGTTTGTCAGCCAAATCTCCATCAGCCGATTTTCCATTGGCTAAATGACTGGACATGGTATTTGCATTATTATTATTATTATTATTATTATTATTATTATTATTATTATTATTATTATTATTATTATTATTATTATTATTATTATTATTATTATTATTATTATTATTATTATTATTTGTAATTATAAGGTTATTTAGATAACTTTTGAAATTAAATGTATATTTTGTAGCTGAGGTTGATTTAATTTCATATTATGTTTGCCTTTCGAACATTAAATGCAAAATTGATGAAATGTTTACAGTATAAATTTTTACATATTTTAATGACATTTTTCACTGATATCATAATAGCACTAAATTAATACCAGTATCTCAATATTTATTTTTTGTATTGTAATCCTCGTGGAAAATTTATTTTCACAATAAGTTACTGTAATATTTTGTTTTTATATACTACAATTATTTTTTTTATTTTTTTTTTTTTGGGGGGGGGGACTGCCATTTCTAATAAATTTAAACATTTTGATTTATTCAAAGTTTTCATTATTATTATTATTATTATTATTATTATTATTATATTATATTATTATTATTATTATTAGTAAGACTGGTCTCTCTTTTCGACTTGCATCATATTCTTCTACTATTCTGTTTCCGGTGCATGTTACCAGTCTTGGGGAAAGAAGATGAATTATTATTATTATTATTATTATTATTATTATTATTATTATTATTATTATTATTATTATTATTATTATTATTATTATTATTATTATTATTATTATTATTATTTTATTATTACTGTTGCAGAGCAGCATATTTTACAGAAAACTGTTCAAAGCCATTGACAAGGTTCTTGCATCTCTATGCCAGGTACTTATCTGGAGAGAAAAAGAAGAATGAAGATGCTGTTGATCCACTCTGTAAGTGTTTGGTAAATTTGTGGATAGGTTGATGATAGACCATGTTAAATTATTATTATTATTATTATTATTATTATTATTATTATTATTATTATTATTATTATTATTATTATTATTATTATTATTATTATTATTATTATTATTATTATTATTATTATGTATTTTTATTGCATATATGTTTGTTGATAGGGAAGCTTGGATTAAAATAAATGGATTGGGGAGTGAATGTTTAATAATAATAGCGGAGTGAGGCAGGGATGTGTTTTGCCTCCATTAATTTGCTATTTAATTTGTATATGGATGGGGTGAGAGAGTATTTTAGGAGGGTTTGAATGGGGAAGGGATAACTGATGGATAACAGTAGAGAGTGGAGGGTGCCTTCCTTATTCATTATAAATTTGATTATGAATACTGGATAACACATTTTTGCGGCTGTTGTAACTTAGAATTTTAAGCTGACGAAATTTAGGCCACAATAATAGAGATATTATATAAATAGTTAAGACATCATACTTAGCAACAAGGAATTCTTTTGCATGTTTTTAAAGCTTTTTAGACTTACATAGTCGTCTTCAAATACTTTTGAATGTTTAAGGAGCTTGAAATAATATAGTAAAACTAGCTGCATACTTGGAGATTTATCACTTTCAGTGTATCTCTGTCTTCTTTAAACAGCTTCAGTAAGTGTATCAATTCTTCAAGAATTTCTTTTGAAATTTTTTCTAAATAGTTGAAATTTCTTTCCTCCATCAAATTTTCGATGCAACTATATAGTTCTAGAATTGAACTTAACATAGCAAGCGTCGAATTCCACCTTGTTTCTACTTCTTGATGAATGGTACATTTTACTTTACTCACCAATCCACTTTGTTTCAAGAAAGTAACGAAGTTAAATATGACTATAAAGAACACAACATTTAGAAGTTCAAATAGACCATTATCCATGCAAACGCATTCACTTTATGAGCAGCTACGTATACTTGATTTGCTGTTATGCTTTGCCATTTATAAACGTAATAATTGGCTTTTTATAATGTCCTTAATTTAAATGTAGGTTTACTTGTTTAATATACAACGTGAAAAACTCTTAAATGTCATCCTGATAAAAGTAGAAATAATACAAGGTAAATACTAAATATTTTATTCAGAACAATTTCTATTATTCTGAATAAATTCACATCTTTTTCAGATTTCTTTCTTTGCATTTCTCTTGCACTTCTTTTCTTTAAATGCATACTTAATTGTTTGCCACCTTCACCTCAAATTGAAGAGAATATAAGAACAATTTAATCATTATATATATAGTATTATATATACATAATATATATATATAATAATATATATATATATATATATATTATATATATTATATATATAACTATATAATATATATATATATATATATAATTATATTTATATTATATATATATAATAGTATATATATATATATAATATAGGTATATATATTATATACTATATTATATATATATATATATATATATATATATATATTATATATTATATTATAATATATATATATATATATATATATATATATATATATATATATATATATATATATATATATATTATATAAGTATATTTTATAGTATATATATATATACCTTGATATATATATATTATATATATAACTTGCCTCATCATTTTTTTACAATAAAACTACACAAGATAGTTATTTTATTATAAAAATAGATTAAGCCGAGACAAGCAGCTTATTAACAATATACAAGACGAATAGCTTTTCAGACAGAAGCTTCAATAATTTATTTGTATTTTTTGACCATATATAATGAGGAAAGGCTTATAATATTTCACGGGACCTTTCCTTGCTGTTGATATTTCTTTGCTCAAAAATGAAAGGTCCTGAGTTTGATTTCTTTTATTCACCAAAAACACTTAGAAATGGAATCAAAAGCCTTAGGAACCTGTGGAAAAATAACCACAGTTACTTTACAATGTAATATTAATTAACAGAAAACGATAAATGATTAATAATTAATAATAATAATTAATAAATAATGAAAATATGATAGTTACCCATTGGTATGTTTAAGTAAAAATTTTTATATTATTATATTTCTTAAATAATTTTCTTAATTTAAAACGAAACATAATAATTCTACATTAAGAAGTTATGGTATCTGAAAAACCAAAAAACTTATAAGTACATTTGCAAAATAAAATATCAAGTTGTTAAGAAATGAATAAAAAATATCAGGGCTTACTATAGATTACCTTCTCCCTTTCTTCAAGAAGACTTGGGAAACGCACCGGTGTTTTTAATAAAACGGACGGCCCCAAAATCGCCGAGGTTTAGAAGGAACTATAGCAGTGTTGAAGGCATAAGATATAAGAGGAAGGAGAAAGGAGAAGAAAACGGATACAGAAGAAGGAAACTTCACCAAGAGGGACGTTCAGGAAGGAAAGGTAAATATCAGGAGGTTAAATCAAAATCAAGGACAGTGACGCGTAAATCATGATACGGTGAGGAATAGAAATAAAAGTATCAGCACCACAAGTTTTAGAATTTCAGTACCTAGTAGTCCCCAAACAAAAACGAAAAGAATCTGGCCCTTTTTTTACAATGTGAAGCGGAGAAAGCGCTAAGGAGAAAGAGAAGGGGAAACAATACCCTTTTCCAGAAGCATGTCAAATTCCACCCGCGCAATGTTTAACATTTCTGGAGAAGATAAGTCTGCGAGCCTTTTGCAAGACCAGTTAGGAGGACTACCCTTTATGTAAATGAAAGGACTTGCCTGGAGAGAGGCAGGAGATAGATTAGAAATAGGTTGGAGTGAGTCAGGAAAATTTCACCATGCACTAACGAAGGCGTGAAAAGAAGGATAAGAGGAGGAATAAGGAGATTGATACCATTAAATAGAAGAATCAAAAAGAAAGCATTACAAGGAAAGAAAGAGAAAGTGTTGTCATCAAAGTTAGACGACTATTGGCCATGTTTCAATTAAGAATCTTGAAATGACTTAGAAACCATTCAGCACCAATGATGTTTGCTGTAACACTCGGCCAAGAGAAAAGGTTCCAACCGGATAGAATAAGAACACGCAGCAATTAGATAAAAACGTAAGGACGTTGTTCACCATAGACAGCAATGCTGAACATTAGCAGCCCGTAAATTGAGGAAACAACATGGCGGAAGAGAAGAAACAAAAACCTGATGGAACATTCAAATGGAGAAGACAATTTACTCTGCCCGAGTCTTCAATAAGGAAAAACCGGTTTAGAATTCACCATAAAGTAGACCTAAAATGGGCGAAACCTGGAAGAACAGCTACTTTACAACAGAAGAATGTTATCTATGGGGGAGATTCTTCAGAAAATAGGAACAGAAGGGAGGAAACCGTTGTAGTAGGCAAGAACGGAAGACGAATAAGAAACAGTAGGAATATGGAGTGAATCAGAAGTGGCATTGGAGGAAATGACCAAGGGAGGAGCGCAATGATCTACGGTCCCCCCGAGTGGAGTTTCCTTGAAGAGAATTTGCAGATTTAAAATTACAGGGAGGAATGCAGTTACGTGCTCTAACACCAAAATGATAATGATAGTAGCATAAAGGAGAACCCTGAGGAGGTTGTGGCAAAGAAGAACGGGAAGGTGAAGGAGAACGAGATCTAGTGCGAGAAGATGCAGATTGCTGACACTGACAACGAGTGATAGAAGACATTTGTTGTTGCAAGGAAATAATTTGAACATTCATATTGTTCAACAAGGTAAGAATATTATAGTAAGAGGGTCTAAAGATGAATTCTTTGGAAAGATGGAGGAGGAGTACAAAGAGAAGGAAGAGTAAGAAGAAGATAGAGCAGCGGAAGACGGACAGATACTAGAAGGGAAGAGAAGAAAGTTTGTTAGCAATCTTGAGAAGGAAATAGTAAATAGGAAGAAGAAGAAGGCCTGAATCGCCGAGAGTAGACCCATAGCGGAAAAGTATGGATAAGTTATAGAAAGACAAAAGAGTTGATTGCACGGAATCGAATTTATATCCGCTGCGTTCGGCTAAATCGTTGAAGAGACAAGGCGTCATCCCGTGAGAGAGAGAGCAAGGAAGTCACTAACAAAAGCAGGGAAGACGGCCAGGAAAAGGAGTGCGAAGAAGAGTTGGTTACATCAGGCAAGGGACCAGAAATAGAGAGCCATACGGTTGAGAAGCTGGTGAGAGGTAAGACGACACCCAACACCTCATGTTTTAACAATTCGGTGAAACGGGTAGCATCAGAAGGAGATTAGAGTGGCGACTCGTAATAATTTCACAAACGGATGGAATAATGAGTGAAGAGGAGCTGATTGAAGGTAAAAGATTAGGGATTGATTTCTGCACTTCATAGGGTATGGAGAGCAGAAAAGCATTAGCTTTCTCCGAATTCTGTAGGAATCGAAGCAAGGAAAATATCAAATTGCTGACATTGTAAACTCAACATCCCATCTATACTTCGTCGCCTTTGCGAGAGCACACGACGTGCATGCTCCGGTCGGGTCAGTGCGATGGATACACGCCCCCGCGCAATAAGGGCCAGGTAGTCGCCAGGCAAAGTTTGAGAAAAGAGGCAGGATGGCGGGTGGAGAATTACCATTGGTTGATGTACGTTGTTGTTGGTTTGATGTGTGGCACATTCAACAACTGTCTGATTTAGCCGGATTGGTATGAACCAGATAGTGTTGGTGTGTATGTGATCATAACAAGGGCGGAGGTGAGAAAATTTTTTGAGATGGAGCAAATGAAGAGGAATAGGGAGAGAAGAAGGGAATAGAATAAGATAACATATTAGAGGTATGAGTAGAAATAGTAATAGGAGTTGTAACAATAGTAGAGGAGGAGTAAGTCAGAACGTAGTAGTAGTAGTAGTAGTGAGTTAGTAATAGTAAGTAGTGTCCAGTAGTAAACATGATGCAAATAAACTATTAATTAGTTTTTACAGCCTAAAACAACACAAACAATGGTTCCAAAGATAAAAATATTAAAGAAAACTGATTATTATAAAATGATAATGTAGACAGAATACTAAAAAATATATGAAGTTCGAGCTCTGGGCCGTATCACCAGTTATAATAAGCTTTCATCATTTTTTACCAAAAAACTACACAAGATTAGATTATTTTTTTTATAAAAAATAGATAAACACGCGAGACAAAGCAGCTATTTAACACACAGTACAGACTTAAGGCTTGTGTGAAGGCAAAAAGCTGTCATTTGTATTTTTTGCATATATAATGGTTGTAGATGTTAAATTGAATTTCACAGACTTCCTGCTGTTGATTTCTTGGCTTCAAAAATGAAAGGTTCCCTTTTCTTTTCTTTTGATTTTTTTTATATCACAAACACTAGAAAATGACATCAAAAGTTTAGAAACCTGTGGAAATAACCACCAGTTACTACATCGTAATTTAATAAAAAAAAACCGATAAATAGCTATATTAAAAATAAAAAATAATACTAGTAAAAATAATGATAATTTTAAAATATTTTGAAAATAATAAATTATTTAATTAAAAAAGGATTTATAATAATTATTTAATAATAATAAATAGTATAATTTACTTAAATTTTGTAAAATAATAAAAGTAAATGAAAAGATAAATAATAAGCATTTCATATAGTTAGCATTTTACTAAATTTGTGTTAAAAAAATAAACATAAAAAAATGAATAAAATAAAAAAATGATAATAATTAATAATAATAATCAATAATGAAAGGCAATGATAGTTACCCATTTGGTATCCAGTTTACAGTAAAAATTTATAATGGGTTTATGAGTAAAGAATGTTCTTTAATTTTAGAGAAGTATGTATCTGAAAAAACAAAAAACTCTTTAATACATTTTGCAAAATAAAATACAAGTTTTTAAAGAAATAAAATGATAGGAGTTAACTAATAATAATAGTATTAATATATATATATATATAGTATATATATATAAGTATAATAATATAGTAGTATATAATATAGTATTTTATAATCATATATATATATATATATATTAATAAATTATATATATATTATTTTATTATACTATTGCCAGTATATATATATAAATAGAATGAGTTCATCAGAAGATTTTACTTCTTTCGTCCAGCGGATTCCAACGGTACTCCGCTTTGCTGAGTTAACGAACAAACGCCGGCGCTGCTCTTACCTAGGGGCCATCACGTGCCCCAGAAAAAAAGACGCTTCAAAACGTAGTTTTCTTTCTTTAAAGCACCGGGTTTTCTCATTCCCATAAAATCTGATGTACCAAAGGCCTGGACCCCTATAATATATTATATATATATATTTATATATATAGTTATATATATATAATAATATATATAGTTTATATATATATATATATTATATAATATATATATATAATATATAATTAGATATATTATATCTACAAAATAATGTTACTTAGTTGCATGTAATTTTGCAAATATTAATCTACTGAACTGCTCTTAAACAAAATCTATCAAAGGCCGAGTATGATTGGCCTGAAAAAAAAAAACAACTTTAAAAATCACTCGTGGGTATGGGCCAGCTAAAAAATATTTTTTTAAAATCACAGCTGGCCTAAGGTATTAGAAAACATTTCTGGGTGGGTTATATAAAAGGATTAACGGTCATGGGCTGGTGCTGACCTCAAAATGCTGGCCCGTGCTGGTGTATAGGCTAAGGTAATGCCTTTCCCACCCTCACTCGACATCTTTTTCATGACTACAATTCTTGGAGCTGTTTGAGTAGCATTCCTCGCTCTGCTGCGATGTGGTGGTTTTGGGAGTGTGCACAGGCAAATCGATAAAACGAAAATTTTGCAGAATATACAAACAGTTACCAATCCAGTCCAACCTGATCATATTTAATGCTGCTACAGTTTTTTTCTTCGCATTAATAGGAGGGCCAGGAGGCAATACTTTCTCACCAGCGTCTCTACCGTCAACTCATCCACTTCTTTGAATTCAGGTTACAAGGTTCGGAAAATCTCCCTCAAGAACCACATTGATCCCCCAATCTCTCTCAAACACGGCCGGACATATCTGATGTGATCGCCACACCGGGTGCTGTTGCAGACGAATTGGGGTACCACTTTGCAACTTGCTCCAGTGGGTCCTGATACAAAGATAGCCTTTTTTCACGTTTCTCCTCCTTCGGGACTTTTCGGCTTCCCTGGTGAGGACCCCTCTTATATCCGCCTTTTTACGGAGGCAGAATTCCGGGAGGCTCTCGAGGCATGCAAGGATGGAGCGCTGGGGCCGGATGGTGGGTCTTACCAGATGATACGCCACTTCCACCCTTCCGCATCAGCGTTTCTTCTTACCTTTTACAACCGCATCTGGGTGGAGAATGTTTTGCATCCATTTGGCAAATGTTACACATCATTCCATTCCCAAACCGGGAAGAACCAAATTCAACAAATAACGTCCGATATATTGGTGTAATGTGCCAGCACATTGCCAATTTCGCTTTCTCCCAATTCTGGAAAAATCTGGGCATTCTCTTCTCTCCAGTTTGGTTTTAGAAGCTCCTCCCTACTCTCGACTTGCTTCTATGCTTAGATCATGACATTATAGATTTTTTCAAGCAACAAAAAAGTCTTGACTGTATTCTTTGACCTTGAGAAGGCATATGATACGCCATCTGCAACTGACCATTGATAAGCTGACCACTTGGGGCGATTCACAGGGCTTTTTGTTCTCCACACAAAAACTAGGACTGCTTTTCCGCCAGATAAACCGACGGTGTGACCGATAATAACCCCACCATCGTTGATTCTTTACGGTTTCCCCATTAAGACATTACCGCATTAGCACGATTTTTGATGAGTGACTGTCCTAACTTCTGCATATCCAGCAACTGAAATAAAAAGCTCGTCAACAACTGGTTCTTTTTCTTGACTCATTTCTACTACCCAGAGCGCAGGCAGAAGGATTCAGCTCAGGCTCCATATAGCTATAGCCTTGGTGAGATCTAGGTTGGACTACAGGTGTGCTATATATCTCCAGACTTTTAAATCTTTTCTACGTCTCCTGGATTCCATCCACAATGAGGGTCTCCATTTTGCTACAAGGGATTTCCATTGTTCGCCTAAGGAGAACCTGAAGGTGGTGGACTGGTATCTACTCCTCATGTCCAGCCACTGAAAACCAGTTGCCATCGGCCACTGGTTCTTCTTCTTTACCTCACTTCTACCACCTGTGACGCTGGCAGAGTGATTCAGCTCACGTTCTATATAGCCTTGGTGAGATCAAGACTGGACTACGGATGTGCCATATATGGGCAGACTTTTAAATCTTACTTAGTTCTCCACATTGCGACTGGTGCTTTCCGTTCTTCGCTTAAGGAGACACCTGGATGGTGTTATACTTCTGTCTTTGAGAAGGAAACGCCTCATGTGTTCTCTGTACGTCCAACTAAAAACTCCTTCACCCTCAGTTTTGATTTCCATCCTTGATACAGTTTCCTTTCGCCTACCATTTGGATCGGTAGTGGCTGACGCATTTGAATACCTCCAGATTCCACTCTGAGCTGTTTTGCCTTACTTTTATGACAATTACATCGAATCCTGGTTACATTCACCCCCACTAATATGTACATAGATGTGGGCATTGTCGAAGTCTGACCACCTTTCCCTCCTCCATGCCGTCTTCTTTTCCCATCAGGCAAGTCACGCTAGCTTAATAGCTATCTTTACTGATGCCTCCAAGACAAAAGACGGTAGAAAGTAGCTTCGTTTCTTTCTGACTTTATTTTCCAGACCTTGCCTTCTTTCATCTATTTTTACAGCAGAGCTAATGGCACTGCTTCTTTCAATTTCTAGGATTCTCGTCCTCCAATGAAACTGACAATGTCAGCATTTTCAGATTTCCAAAGCGCACACTTCTCTCAGTTGTGAACCCCATACAGGAATCCATGATTTCCATCTTCAATGCCTGTGCAGTTCCCATGCCCAAAGAAAGTTTTGCAGACATGTTGGTTTCCTCCCGTGGGGACAGTAGTAATGGAACCCGGCTGATGGGGCCAGCAGTTCAGGCGTCTGTCTCTCGTAGAGATAACCAGTAATGTATCCCCCTTCTAGGAACTCCGAATGAGACTTCTCCCCGCAACTGCTACTTCGCTCCCATCAAAAGTGGTTTCAAGACAGAGTTAGCAAAACTGTTGAACTGAAGACCTCAATTGTGCTAAACTCCGTTCGGTGAAAAGTTGGTTTCTCCCGGTTCACCTGTTCCTTCAATGGGAGCTGACATGACATAACTCAGAATCAACCACATTAATTTGACGCATGGAAACCTCATGTTAAGGAAATATCTCTCATCCTGTCTGTTTTGCCAAGTCCATATTCCTCTCTCTCTCTCTCTCTACACCACCTCTTAACGACACCACATAGTAGGTAATTTCCTGCTATATGCTTCCTCCCTATGGGAATGTCTTCTCCGCACTTTTGTTCGAACATAATTTTTCCGTTCTTACGGGAACTGAATTTACTCTATAAGCTGTAACAAGTCTATATTGACATTATATTTGATTTTGTCTATGTGCAGACCCTAGTGTTGGTTCCACACTATTATAGCCACTTTACAGTGAGCAGTGCCTGTACCTGTACTGGAACTAGAAAATTATTATTATTATTATTATTATTTATTATTATTATTATTATTATTATTATTATTACACTGATCTACAAAGAAACTTTTTCTGGCATGGACTTTTCCAGCTGTTTTATGCTAATCCGAGTGTGCTGATTCCAAATCTTATATATATATATATATATATATATAATAAACAGGTGTGTGTGTATATATATATATACTAATATATATATATATATATATATATATATATATATATATATATATATATATATATATATATATCTTTCATATCTCCTCACTCACTATATCTAAGATATATATATATATATATGTATATGTAAATAAAGATAGATATATATATATATATATATAATTGCTTCATTTTTGTTACATGTTATATATCTTTTAATTTCAGTATCAACCGAGCAACATAATTCGCCACACTTAAAAGATCTTCAGAGTGAGTTATCACTCTATTACACACAGTCAGACATTGCCAAAAATGGGTAAGAGTAGTAATTTTGTTAAAGTTCTTCTTTATTATATTGCAGTATTAATTTTTCAATAAGAATGCCCTAAACCATTTTTTTTGCTTATTATTATTATTATTATTATTATTATTATTATTATTATTATTATTATTATTATTATTATTATTATTATTATTATTATTATTATTATTATTCTTTTTTCCCCAAGATTGGGAGTAAGGTGCGCTACAAGCATCGGAAAAGAAAAGCAGTAGGAGAACATAACAAATGTCGAAAAGCCCAGCCTTACCGCCCCCTCTGTACCATTAATTAGTAAGAACTCGTCGCAATCAGAAAATCCACCCTAGAGCTTCATGGGACCGCGACGGATCCTCACTATGGTAAATCGTCAAGTGTAGGGTTCATCCTGGCCCAGGTGGGCCACAACCATACCCCCTTACAACACCCAGCCATTCTCCTATTATTTTACCTTTCTTCTCGCCTCTGCCAAACTCACATTTCTCTCCTGCAAACATTCCTTTACTGACTCAATCCACTTTTTCTTCGGTCTCCCAACCGGTCGGTTCCCAACACACTCACCACTATACATCCGCTTAACCAACCGATTATCATTCATCCTTTCCACATGACCAACCATCTCAACATACTTTCCATTTATTCTCTCATTTTCCCCTTTCTTCACACCACACATCCCTCTAGCTTTCGTTCCTCATTTTATCAATTCTTTTCCACCTAACACGCCCCTAAGATTGTCATCTGAACACGTTGAACTATTCTTCTTATTCCAAACCATAGTCTCACTACTATACAATAACACAGGTAACAACATGCCCTTATGTAAGTGGCCAATTATTATTAAACCATTTTTTTTGCTTATTATTATTATTATTATTATTATTATTATTATTATTATTATTATTATTATTATTATTATTATTATTATTATTATTATTATTATTATTATTATTAAAGTTTCTACTCAATTTTGTTACTCCTTCAGGGAAGATGGGTTGGATGCTTATCAGCTGTGGCTGTATGGAGCTGTGTTAAAACACTTGGATTTAAGAAAACAAGCGGCAGAGATATTGTGCGAGTCCATTTTTCTCTGTCCTAGCCACTGGGGAGCTTGGCTTGAGCTCGCCTCTCTAATAACAGATAAAGAAATGGTAATTATAATCTTCAGAACTAGTAGTAGTAGTAGTAGAATATTAATATTGTAATATTAGTACTATTAGGAACACCAGCTTTTCCATAAAAGTAAACTTGATTCTTTAAAAAGTATTTGCTTCCTCAGTAATTACATAGCTGAGCTGTTTGTTTACAGTTTTGATGCCACTGTTCCTGTTGCATTGTATCAAATTTGCGAAGTGGAAAGTCAAAAAATATTTAAATTACTTTTCATAGATAACACTTGGGAATAAAAATTTTGTTGCATGTGATCCGATACTTGTTTCTAATGTATTTTGATGCTCTGAATAGAAAAATCATAGTTTTTTTTTATCTGTAAGGTTCAGTTTTGGAGCTATTCACATGAAAACATTGAAATAAAAATAGAAATTATTTTCTCCGGTGATCAGCGGCAAAACAATTAGCTATACAAACTGATGATCTTAATTAAAGATGTGTTTCTTGAATAATTATACATGCTCTAAAAAATTCGTGATAGGAGAAATAATGAATAAGATATCGCAATCTTTCATTTAGGAAATTATAAAATACCATTTTTTTAAAATGAAAAATCGTGTACCGACAACAGCAAATAAGTAGGAAAGCATGACGTAAGTCGAAGAAGAAAGCGCTCCACCCCCAGCACCATCTCCCCCTCATACCCATAAGTGTTTGCCCGCCGCTTCTAAAAGCCACCCTAAAGCTTCACAACACCGCGACAGCCACCCCGCCCCCCCAAGCACACACATTATGGTATCTCGTCAATTTCAGGTTTCATCCCCTGGACCAGATCCACAACTATGACCCCTCATGAAACCCGCCATTTGCTCTTATTAATTATGTACCAATCCTCTGCTTCTGCAAGTTTTATATTTCCTTTTTTCAGACACTTTTTACTGACTCACTCCACTTTTCTTTTTTTTTTTTGGCCTTCCAGCCTGTCGATTCCCAACTGACTTTTACCTCTATGCACCCCCTTAACTAACCGACTATCATCCATCCTTTCCATATGACCAAACAATCTTAATACACTCATTTGTTCTCATCCATTTCATTCTTCACATCACACAGCTCAATAACACTTTTATTCTTCATTTTATCAACTTTTCTCACACCTAACACTTTTCTAAAATTATCCAGCTGAACAGGTTGCACCTTAGATTTGTACCTCTTATTCCATACCATGGGAATTATAGTGTGTAATAAGAGACATAAATCTGCTATGTATTAACACCGGTAACAACATTTCCACATGCAGAAATCTAGCGCACTCAGGGCTTAGAAAAACATGATTTAATTACACCAGCCACCTTCCTGCCGCACAACTTTCTTACTATGCTAAGCCTCGTTCCTTTTTGATCCAACATATAGCCTAAATATTTAAACTCAGATACTTGTTTCAGTTTCCTACCATCAGACATGATTTCATACTACGAACTCTCCTCACCCACGACCATCGCTTTACTCTTTTCTAGATTTACTTTCAAACCACTCCTTTTACACACCCTGCCAAACCCCTCTACCAATGCCTCAAACTTTTTTCAGATTCACCACTCAAACCAAATCATCTGCGTACAATAAGCAGGGGGACCCTCCACACTCTTCCATTCTCCATCTGTCTAACCCCCTCCCCTGTCACTCCTACATTTATTTATTTCATCCGCAGATCCATTTGCAAATTAAATAGCCATGGGAACATAACACTTTCCATGCCTCACTTTACTATTAATATTGCTTCGCTCTCCACTTTTTATTCTTACACACCCCTCACTATCATCATACATAGTTTTAATTTCATTCAGAAGTCTACCAGCAACACCATCTATCATTAACACCAGAGCTTCCTTATTAATCATGTCATACGCCTGTTGCAAATACATTAACTAAATACAGTTTATTCTTCACTCATTTTCTCACTTATTTGCTTCAATGTAAAAATATGATCTACCACTTTTAATAAATGCACCCTCTTTTTCAGCAATCAGCCCCTCAGTCACTCGACTCCCTCTTCACTCTTGCAGCCATAATACTAGCATATATCTTCCCTACAACACTATAAACTAATCCCTCTATCATATGTAAAACTCCCCTTATCACCCTTACCCTTATACAAAGGTACTATCACAGCTCTCCTCCAGTCTTTCGGATCTACACTTACAAACGCTTTGTTACACAACTTCCATATCACCTCCATTTTTAATAATTTCACCATTAATTCCATATATAGCTGCAATATTTTCCATTCTTTAACTTTGTACCTGTTACCTCCTTCTCCAAACACAATCAAACTCGCACACACATTCACCTCTTCATCAGTGCTAATGTTATGCAGGTTTTCAAAATGTTCCCTCCACACTCTCCTCACGTCCATCTCATCAGTCATGAAAGAACCATCCATATTCATTTTTTCTAAGAAGATTCCCCTTATTCTCTTTCTTAACATTGCGGACTTCTTTCCAGAAGAGCTTCTTATTCCTTTGTAAGTCTCCATTCATCCTCCTTCCAAACTGTTCATTTACCTCTTCATTTTTACTCCTACATGCGACTTTTAGGCTTTCTATTTCCCTCCTTATATATTTCCATACACCTTTCTTTCGAAACCTCATCATTGTCTTTCAGCATATTAAACCATGCCTGATATTTTTTTTACTTTTTACCTTTTTCATTACCTCTTCATTCCATCATTCACTATTGACATTCTTACTACCTACTTTAGCACACCCACATACTTCTCGCGCGCTACTAATAAAACTTCTCACTCCTAATTTTTCCCATATTCTTTCTCTTTTCTTTCATCTCCATTTCATCTCTCCACCAGGGTTACGAAAACAGCAATTATGTGATACTCCCCTAACCCCCTCATTGACTTACGATTTAACATTCATTACATACATCAACATCTTAACCAACACAAAACAAATCATACTCTTCACTTAGATACCAACTCTACTCACACAAACAAAATCCAACATAACTTTGTGTCACAAGTCACTCATGAGAATTGCAACTCCTTCTCTTCCCCCCCCCACTTCTCTCCAGTACGCACACATTTTACCCCACACCACTCGTCACCACCTCTCCCTTTCTTCTTTGTTTCAGTCACGGAAAGCAGATTAAATTTAACCTTTCTAAATACATCCATAACCTCTCTCCTCGCCATTTATTCCGGTAACTTTTCATAAAGTTTCGCCAAAAGATACGTGGTTGCTTACGGCGATGACAAACATGTCCGAGGCTTGCATTATCATTCCTAGGGAATAAATAATTGGTAGCCGGTCTCCAACCAGCTACCACTGTTCTTTTAGTAGGCTCTTACACCTGTAATAATAATAATAATAATAATAATAATAATAATAATAATAATAATAATAATAATAATAATAATAATAATAATAAATTTTATTTTATTGTTCAATATTCAGATGGATACGTTAAAGTTACCAGAAGATCACTGGATGTACAAGCTTTTTGTGGCCCACGTCTACCTCGAGCTTCATATTAACGATGAGGCAGCAAAAATTTACAATGATTTTGTCAATGCAGGTCTCAGAAATTCTGTTTATATTAAGGCACAGATGGTTCTCGTTTTGCAAAACCAGAAAGGTACGTACTTGAGAGATCTTAAGTTACAACTTGAAATATTTTAGTGTATTTACTAGTGATGGGACGATGCAAAAATAATTTCCAATTTAAGTTTGAGAAATTCGAAAATCCCCGATGTAGATTTCAAAAAATTTTTTTGCCGATTCCTATTCATGCTAAAATAATTTCAGTTGCAGATTCTAACAAAAATTTCCTTTCCGATTTCTGATTACAATTCCAGAATTTTTTTTTGATTTTTCCGATCTTTCAATGCCGATTCCGATGCATCGTCCCATCAATAGTGTTTACTCTAATGTATATCTCGTTATCACATTTATGTCATTGACTTAACTGAACCTTTGTTTGTGTGGGTTTAGTAGTTATTTATATTATACTTCCTTCAGCATTAGAAGAGGCTGTTTCTCTCTACAAAGAAATTGAAGCCTTGGATCCCTTTCGACTCGAAAATGTTGATGTATATTCCAATCTTCTTTATGTACAAGAGATGCGTGTGGATTTATCTCACCTTGCACATCGTGTCGTTACGATAGATAAATATCGTGTAGAAACTTGTTGTGTTATAGGTAAGTTTAAATTTATTACAGATTTCTCTAATTTTACAACTCAATATTTCCTGTTTTTCTTTTTTTTTTGTTACTTTGATGCTTGCTTTCTCTTTGTAGGGAACTATTACAGTTTACGAGGTCAACATGAGAAAGCAGTTCAATATTTTCAAAGGGCACTACGATTGAATCCGCATTACCTGGTTGGTTGGACACTAATGGGGCATGAATATATGGAAATGAAAAACACCAATGCTGCAATTCAGTGCTACCGGCAAGCCATTGGTAAGTAAGACTCAATCGTTCGAAGATATTGATATATACTCTCTGAATATTTTTACTTTAAATGCAGTGTTTCTTTGTTTGGTTTAAATTAACACTGCTGTTGTTCACTCTTACATGTTTTTTTGTGCAGAGGTAAATAGCCGCGATTACCGGGCTTGGTATGGCTTAGGACAAACTTATGAAGTTCTTAAACTTCCCTCCTTTTGTATCTATTACTACAAACAGGTTTGTTTGCCATTAAATTTTTTTAATGTTTGTTATATAATCCTTATAACTAAATTTCTTTGCTATTGTATTGTTTTTCCTCAGGCACATCGACTACGTCCTAATGATTCCAGAACCTTGATAGCTCTAGGAGACAGCTACGAAAAACTCGAAAAATGGGAAGAAGCCAAAAAATGTTACCATCAAGCTCATAGTATTGGTGATGTTGAAGACCTGGCTCTTCTTAGGCTAGCAAGGTAGGTCTAGGTTTTAGAGTTGCTGTACAGTTAATGTCTAGCTAGTTTCTTTAGTAGTATATTTGAGTTAATATTTCTATGGTATTTAAAGGTAATTCTATAAATTTACATGCAAAATGTTTATATTGTAAAGTATATTGAGTTCTTTTGTTCTCTCATTCTTACTTGATTAACTTTGCTTAATGTTAATATCTTTTATGAGGGTTTTCTTTGGATAAGTTAACATTCAGACATTTGGTGTTCTCTGAAGAGATAAAGTTATTCATTGTCGTTGAAGAGAAGTGAAAGTAAAAAGTATTTCAATTTGATTTAGGGATATGATTGTAGAGGAATATCTGTAAGCAAGAAAGAAAAATTTTGAATAAGCAATATATGTATGTCTCTTCAAGGTACTTAAAGGGATTTATTCATTGTATGATAAGATTGCCTCTAAGTGTTTCATGATTATAGATTTGAATGTACAAAAATTTGACTAAATTGCTTTGCTCATGTTTCTTTAAATCTATAAAAGAAAAAAATATCCCAGATTAACCTGGTTTATCGAGCAAATATTTAAATGTTTTACTTTCCTGGTCTAGTTCAATGTTTTCCATTTTTCTTATTTTGAAGCTGAAGGAATATGCACAATCCATTTAGCTTAATATTTTAGTTGTTATAAAGTTGTATAAGATTGTAATAGATGAAAAAAAAAACTATCAAGGATATCTTTTTTTATTAATATATGAAATTTGTATAACAAAATTACTTAAAGATGTATATTTATAAGAAATACTTTCTTAATAAAGGTTATATGGACAACTCGGCGAAGGCGAGCGGTCAGCTGTGGTTTACGAACGTTTCCTTCAAGAAACTGATGATAGCTTTCACACAGAGGACAGAGGGCAGGCTTACCTTTTTCTAGCTGAACATTGTTTGCAGAAGAACATGTTGGATCTCGCTTGTGAATACGCTCTTAAATGCACGATTTATCCAGAAGTTAGTAGATTTTCTCTAGTATTAGTAGTAGATATAGAATTTAATAATTCATTTACCTTACCTATTTATTTTTATACTAAAGTAGTAGGAATAACTTTAGAGGTAATATGTTAATAGCAAATAAATTATAACTTGATAACTTAAGTAATAACTTAAATATAAAAACATTGGAACATTGTACTGCTTATTGACCTTTTTCACATACGTTAGTCCTGCGTTTTAAACGCTCGTGTGGAAGGAGCTTTAGGTAAGTTTTATAGGTTTGAATATTTGAATAGAATTGTTAATCTATTCTTTTCCGTTATTTTCAACCCACCTCCCCATCCCCCCTTTTCTTTTATTTGCATAAAAGTTATTAAATTTTTTTTTTTTTTTTTTTTTTTTTTTAAACAGACAAGAGAATCTGGTAAAACAATTCTTAACGAAATCTCAGCCAAACGACAAAATGAAGAAGGCAAGACCGTAAGTAATAAGTATTAGTAGTACTCTATTATTATTATTATTATTATTATTATTATTATTATTATTATTATTATTATTATTATTATTATTATTATTATTTTATTATTATTATTTTATTATTATTATTATTATTATTATTATTATTATTATTATTATTATTATTATTATTATTATTATTATCGTCTTCATCATCTGTTTCTTGCTTCATCCATAACTTGAGATAGTGTGTTCAAACATGCATCGGGAAGCCGAGGCACGCATGAGCATTTCTAGGGTATAATAAGTAGTAGCGGGACCAAAACCCAGCTACCACTATAGATAGAAATTGTAGTGGAGGAAGAAGATTGAAAAATAAAGATAATTAATTTGAAAAATAAGGGGAAAGGAAGAAGATCTAAAGATTAAGTATGTGACAAAGTCATATGCTAGTGCTACGGCCGGAGGGATGCACAAACCCCTCTAATATTGGTTCTTATCACTATGTTAATTATGAAGTTGCAATCGTTGTCCCTCCTCCTCCTCCCAAACTGGGGGTAGGTTGCGCAACATACACCGCAAGCAGAAAAGTAGTAGAAGAACATGACGTAAGTCGAAAGGAATGACTCCCCGACCTTCCCCTCCATACCTTTAAGTGGGAACTCGTCGCAGTAAAAAAAAGAAAAAATCTACCCTAGGGGTTCACGAGATTCCAACGGGCTCTGACAGTGTTATCTCGTCACTGTAGGGTTCATTCCTTGTGTCAGGAGACCCACAACCATATCCCTCACAGAAGTCCGTTATTCACTTCTATTATGCACCTTTCTTATCGCCTTTGCCATACTCACATTCCTCTCTCTCCTTCAGGAATTTCTTTACTTACTCAGTCCACTTTTTCATCGGTCTCCCAACCGTTCAATTCAACCATACTCACCACTATTCATCCTCTTAACCAACTATTATCCATTCTTTCCATATGACCAAACCATCTCAATGTACTCTCGTTTATTCTCTCATTTGCTCCTTTCTTCACACCACACACAACTCCTTAATGCCATCATTCATCGTTTTATCAATTCTTCTCACACCTAAATCGCCCCTAAGATTGTCCATCTGAACACATTGTACCTTTGATATATACCCCTTATTCCATACCACAGTTTCACTAGCTATATATTATCACAGGTAACAACATACCCTCATGCAAAACCCAAGCGCACTCAAGGGTTTAATTGCATGAGCCTCTTTCCTAAAATTCACAACTTTTCTACTTCACTCTGCATCATCCGTTCCCATTTCTTCCAATATATTTCCTAAATATTTAAGCTCAGATACTGTTCCAATTGCTCACCCTCCAACATAACTTCATACAGCGGAATCTCCCAACTCACTACCATAGCCTTACTTTTATCTTACATTTTCTTTCAATCCCCTCTTGTTACACTCCCTGCCAAACCCCTCTACCAAATTCCCTCAAGCTCTTCAGATTCGCCACTCAAAATCAAATCATCCGCGTGCAATAAGCAGGGCACCCTCTACTCTCTTCCATTCTCCATTATTCTAACATGTTTCCCTTCCACCCCTACTAATTCTTTCATCACCCCATCCATATACAAATTAATTAAATAGCCAATGAGACATAACATATTCCTTCCTCAATCCACTATTAATTTTAAATGCATCACTTTCAACATTTATTCTTACTCCCTCTTCACTAGCATCATCCATGCTTTTGATTCTATTCAGAAGCCTACCACCAACACCATATATCACTAACACCTACCACATAGCTTCCCTATTAATCCTGTCATGCGCCTGTTGCAAGTTTATAAAACCTAAATACAATTTATTCTTCTCTCTTTTGTCAATCATTTGTTTCAATTGAAAATTTGATCTACACATCCTCTATCACTTTTAAATGCACCATGTTCTTCGGCAGTCCGTCCTTCAGTCACTCGGGGTACTCTTTCAACCAAAATACCAGCATATATCTTCCCTTCAATACTCAATAAACTAATTCCCCTATAGTTCCTACGGCTACGCATATCCACCCCTTACCCTTGTATGAGAGTACTATTACTTTTCTCTTCCAATCTTTTACAACTTTACTCTCCATAAACGATTTGTTCACAACTTCCATATCCTGTCAACCATTATCTCGCCTCCATTCCTGATCATTTCACCTGTAATTCCATTTATACTTGCAGATTTACCATTCTTCAACTTTCACACTTACCTTTTACCTCCTTCCCAAAATACATATTTCTTTTTACACCATCAAACTCATACACATTCACTACCACACTATTCACTATACATTTAATGTAAATGGAAATACGTGAGTAAATGGTTAAAAACATACATGTGTATAAAGAATAAATGGTTGATAGTGTATGTTATAAGTGTATAGGTTGTATGTATGAAGTGTAAGAGTAAAAATTGTTAAGGTACTGTATTATTTTTGCAGTGAGACGGTTTAAAATAAATACAGAATTTTGCAAAATTTTGCTGGTTCTTGTACTTGAGGAACTTCTAAATGAAATTATATCTTTTAGGTAATATTAAAGTAAATATACATAGAAAGGTTCTGTAATATGACTGGTATCAAATTTAGAGTATGGAGAAGTAATGATACAAAGTAAAACGAAACTACTCGATTAGTCATTTTTTTATACAGTAGATAAACCACTAACTGGTGGCGGATATGTAAAATAAACGCAACAGGATTCACACTACCAATTAACAGTATGGAAATCAAGCTCTGGAAAATAATCAAATTACCACTTCTGGGGCTGGGTCAGACGCTCTGTAACTTGATCCTTGATATCACCAAAAGAAAAATCTTCAAAATTTTCCAAAAACACAGTTAACTTTGGAGAGGCAGCTTTTTTGTTTTTTGTTTTATTTTCTGCCTCAAATACAGAAGCTTAGCTCCAGAGCCCAAGTGCTGAAATCTTTTCTTTGTCCACATGCCATTGATATTTTAAATATTGTGATACCCCTCAATGATTATTTGTCTGTATCTGCTAAATTTTTAACTGTATCGTGAATTTGCTTATATAGGTGCAGTTTATAGCTGATAGATTCGAGTGTCTTCTCTGTTACATATATTTAACAAAATATTACCGAAAGAGAGAATCTTTCCAGTTGGTGAAAGCTTGTAAAAATATAAAATGATGAATAAGATGATAAACTTCCTTAGGGGGGGGGGGTTGTTAGTATTTTTTTGTGACAATTCATTACTGTTCTGCAAGTTCAGAGTCAACTTAGATGATATAAACATTTTGTCATGTATGGAAGAAACTGAGAGACAACCAGAGAACTTAAAAGGAACTGAAACTCATCAAAGTATACAAAGATTATGAAATAAATTTTAATTTTGTTATTTATTTGTCGTTATATAATAATAAAAAGGATTTTTTTCGCAAGGAATAAATGTTTTCATATTTTAATTTTATTTGCTTGATATAGATCTTCATATGTAATTATGTTTTAGTACATTAAAGAATCAGATCATAACTTGCGAATCAGAAGTGCAAATTCATTTAGGCAGTGGTAAATTGCAAGTTATATACTGTATAATAAAACGTATATTAAATTCTATTATTAACCTGATTCTTTTCTCAAAATTGCATAAAATATAACAAGATATGATAATGTGGGTTTTATTTGACAATGTATGTTTGTTTTATTGGGTTTTGTTAGGTGATCTTTTTTGGTTTTATTGGAAAGGTTTATTTTATTGCCAACTCTGGTCCTACCACTCTTACCTATTCCTCCTCAACCCCATTGAAAATGAAGGTCTGCTTATAGCGATAGGAGCATTTCAATCGTGACAAAAGGAGAGCCTGGAGGTGATGGCTAGAGTCGTGTCCCTGTCCTTACAGAGAGGACAACTCATGTACTCTTTGTTTATCCGCCTTCTGATCACGACCTGTTCTGTTTTATCTTTTCTAATAGAATGTGTCTAGCAATCCTGCTTATTGGCCTTTCTTTAAGGTCGTGAACTCTGTTTTCGACTCTCAACTTTTGTTCGAGCTGTATGCAGTTTCCATTAAACTTTTAACCCATTTAGGGTATACCCATCCCCTGTGATATGCCTAGGACTATCTTCCCTGACTATATTAGAAGTACATCTGGTTCTTTCCAATGCTTTCTTCGCATCCTACCTACATTTTAAACACCGATTTATACGCTCAAAGAGGGTGGGAGGGAGGGAGGAGGGGCTGCTTTAATTGTTTATCCAGAACTTATTGTACCGCACTCCCAACCATCTCGTTCGAGATTGTAGAATTGGCTTTGTTTGTGAACAATATTCTAGCTCTTAATGCGAACGATACATTATACTATTTTTTAAGACTCAAAAAGCGTTCTTATTGCCCCATAAAATTGTTCGACAAGAAACACTGGCATTTATCATCCAGAGGAAGACTTCATTTTGCTGCGCCTCCTCCCACGTGGCTATCACAGGAAATGGACGAGCGACAAAGGAGCTCACCGCACTGCTATTTACATCATAACCGATAGAAGGTACCTACCAGGAGGGATCTATTAAGGTAATCTCCCTGCATCTGATTTTAACACTTGTCTTCGACAAGGATTCATCACATGTTGGTGTACCAAACTATGTGTCATAAAACCGCTCCTGAAGAACTGATATACTTCGTATAGGCAGAGCGTCCACCAGGAACTTGACTCGTTTAAGGATAAGCCATGCAAATTTCATGTACCTTTTGACAAAAGACGACCAGTCACAATGTCATTTTCAAAATTCTCTTTCGGTTCATCATTTCTTTAAGTGCGAGGCCATTACAACGCTCAGACTTATCCATAATGCCTTTTCAGTTATTTATTATTATTATTATTATTATTATTATTATTATTATTATTATTATTATTATTATTATTATTATTATTATTATGGGGTGGGAGCTTCAGCTGTGTTTCCGGACATCATTGTATCCCACACCCTTCCATCGTATTTGTATGTTTTTCAGCTGAACTGATACCGATGTCCATGGCGGTGAACAGAATCAGTACCTTCACACGTGAGGGTTACTATCCTATCTTTTCCTCGAAGCGCTCACCAGGCGTTGCTTGATCTGTGCCATTCAACACTCCCTCTACTTAATGCCTGCGCAGAACCACAACATTGAGTTCTGTTGGGGTCCCTCCCATGTGGGTGTTCCTGGTAACGAACGGGCCGATGGGGAGGCCAAACAGGCGGCTGCACAAGGGGGATCGTGTGCCTAGCACCTTCCTCCTGCTATACGCCTTGCCATTTCTCTGCTACAGATTTTTCCGTCTCATTACGTCTGGGTTTCCTCTCTGGCTGGCAATCATGGTGGGCGGAGGATGCTCGTGGCGCCAAACTTCGGAACGTCAAACCCGTCATCGTTCGGTGGTCTTCATCTAGTAGGAGGAGTCGCCTCCTGGAGGTGGTTCTTGCTCGATTTCGTCTGGGTCATACCAATCTCACCCATGGATTTCTTATGTCGCAGGGGGATCCCCGACCTGTACATTTTGCTCCTCCAATTGCCCTCTCACAGTCGTTCATTTCTTTGTGGATTGCGTTGCCATCTCGACCCTTAGAAGCAAGTTCTTCCCTGACGTGCTAACTTTACCTCTTCAGCATCTTATCCGAATCATCTCACTTTCGTAGTGATCGCGTTTTTGTCTTCCTATTGGAACTGAACATCTTGCATAAGATCTAACCATCTCAACCTTGTTCCTATTTCGTTCAGTTAGGTATTTCCCCCTTCGTTAGTTTACTAACACGTTATAGCCGCATTCTTGTGTGCTTTGGAGGTCCCTGTACATCCGCTCAAAAAAATTATTATTATTATTATTATTATTATTATTATTATTATTATTATTATTTGTAGTAGTAGTACATAAATTGCTTAGAATAAGATAATATAAAAGATGTTTGCTAAGATTTTGCCACTATTGAAGATAAGAATTAAGACTAAGCTAAATGTTGTCAAATGTGTGCAGCTTTTGATGGAGGAAGCTTTTTTTTTATTTAACTTTTGGTTAGGATTTTTATACGAGCGCTTTAAATGCCGCTTTAGAAACGCCTCTCCAACGCCAGCTGAATGGGCCATATATATTATTAAGATAGAATAAATATAGGAAATCTTAACTAGAATATTTATTGTTAATCTTTTGTTGTAAATGATTCGATAATCCATTCTTCAAATTTAAGAATGGAAAGAAATAAATAAATTTAAAGTTATTCCTCAAAATTAGCTTAGTTTAGAGACCCATTTTTTTGTTTGTTTGTTCCCCAGGATGAATGCAATAGTGTTCTTTCAACTTTGGCTCAACAAAGACACGCGAGAGACTCCGATTCGCCTTCTACAAGTCGCTTACCACCACCTTTGTCATTTTCACCATAGCAAGTTGCTTAAGGAAAACCTCCTTCATAATGTGCAAGATTTTTTTATACATTTGACGAACATAAATTATTTTTATAATATCTTTTTTATATCCTCAATATTACATACTTAATTTTAGGGATGTAAAAAGTACTCATTTTCAGATTGAGTCCGATCCCAAAATTATGCCGAGTATGACTCCAAGTGCAACTTCTTGGAGAACTTGCTCTGGTAAATTGTGACAAAATTTTTTTCAAAATGTAATAAAAAAAAAGAGTACAAAATAATAATAATAATTATATTATATATATATATATATATATATATATATATATATATATATATATATATATATATATATATATATATATATATATATATATATTATATATATATATATATATATATATATCTTCTTTACTACTATATATATATATATATATATATATATATATATATATATCTTTCTTTCTTTCTTTATCTACCTCTTTTCCCCAAGACTGGGGGTAAGGTGCGTGTCATGCATCGGAAAAGAAAAGCAATAGAAGAAAATAACAAAAGTCGAAAAGAAAGCCCAGCCTTACCGCCCCCTCTGTACCATTAATTAGTGAGAGCTCGTCACAGACAGAAAATCCACCCTAGAGCTTCATGGGACCGCGACGGATCCTCACTATGGTAAATCGTCAATGTAAGGGTTCATCCATATTGGGTGAATACAACCATGCCCCATACAAAACCCCCGCCATTCACTATCATGCACCTTTATTCTCGCCTCTGCCAAACTCACATTTCTCTCCTTCAGACATTCGTTCACCGACTCAATCCACTTTCTCTTCGGTCTCCCAGCAGGTCGGTTCCCAACACACTCACCACTATACATCCGCTTAACCAACCGACTACCATTCATCCTTTCCACATGACCAAACCATCTCAACATACTTTCATTTATTCTCATTTACCCCTTTCTTTACACCACACAATTCTCTAATACGTTCATTCCTCATTTTATCAATTCTTCTCACACCTAGCATACCCCTAAGATTGTCCATCTGAACACATTGAACTTTAGATCTATACTTCTTATTCCAGACCATAGTCTCACTACTATACAATAACACAGGTAACAACATACTATCCTCATGTAAGACCTAGCTCACTCAAGACTTAGTCCCCATTCGACCAACGATTTAATTGCCCCAGCAACCTTCCTGCCATTCACAACTTTCCTACTACACTCTGCATCATCCGTTCCCTTCTCATCCAACACATACCTTAAATATTTAAACTCAGACACTTGTTCCAGCTGCTCACCATCTAACATAACTTCACACTGAGGACTGTCCTCACTCACAACCATAACCTTACTCTTATCTACGTTTACTCAAACCCCTCCTTTACACACCCTGCCAAATCTCTCTACCAATCCTCTCAAACTCTCTTCAGATTCGCCACACAAAACCAAATCATCCGCATAATAGGTAGGGCACCCTCCACTCATCTCCATTCTCCATCATTCTAACACCATTTCCTGCCATCCCCACCCCAAATTCTTTCATAACCCCATCCATATACAAATTGAATAACCAAGGAGACATAACACAACCCTGTCTCACTAGGCTATTAATCCTAAACCAATCACCATTTATTCTTACACACGCTTCACAATCGTCATACATACTTTTGATTCCATTCAGAAGCCTACCACCAACACCATATATCACTAACACCTGCCATAAAGCTTCCCTATTAACTCTATCATACGCCTGTTGTAAATCCATAAAACCTAAATACAATTTATTTTTCTTCTCTCTCATTTTCTCAATCATTTGTTTCAATGTAAAGATTTGATCCACACATCCTCTACCACTCCTAAACGCACCTTGTTCTTCACCAATCAGTCCTTCAGTCACTCGACGCACTCTTTCGACCAAAATACCAGCATATACCTTCCCTACAACACTCAATAAACTTATTCCCCTATAATTTCTACAGTTTCCCTTTTCTCCCTTACCCTTATATAAGGGTACTATTACCGCTCTCCTCCAATCCCTTGGAATATATATATATATATATATATATATATATATATATATATATATATATATATATATATATATATATATATATATATATATATATATATATATATATATATATATTTATATCTTTCTTATATATATATATGTACATATATATATATATATATATATATATATATATATATATATATATATATATATATACTCTATAATATATATATATATATATATATATATATATATATATATATATATATATATATATATATATTATATTATTGGTTCGCCTTTCTCTTTTGCTTTCATATACACACTCATCCTCCAGACAACATCTTACAGACGCCACCTTTATCCACATATCATATACATATACTTATATCCACACACCTCTTTTAGACAACATCTTACAGACATATCTATCCCTTATATCCCTATTTGTGGGGTAAGAATTGCCCACATCGTAGGTCCTGCGTATTGTAGAAGGCGACAAATGGACTGTGGTAGTTGGGTTGGCTGCCCACTACCACTTATCTTTTGCCGGGAATGCGAATGCGTGCCTCGGAGAAGGTCGTGATCGCCGTAAACGGCCTTCTATGTTGCGGCGAAAATGTCTAAGTCGTATGGGTACATGAAATGTCAGAGGAATAAATGTTGAGTGAGGTGATGGATGTATTTAGAAAGGGCAAATTTTATTTGCCCGCAATGCATGAAACAAAGATGAAAGGAAACGATGAAAATGTGTGTGTGCTGGTGTGGAAAGGAATGAGAGGGGGAGAGAAGGAGTTGCAATTCTGATGAGTAACTTGGGGTACAGAGCTATGTGTGTGAGAGTACTAGAATTCTAATGGTTAAATTTAAGTTTGAAAAGGTCAAGGTATGTGTGGTGTGACATATGGTCTATCCGAGGGTGATGTTGAAGAGAGTACGATTTTTTTGGATAATCTGAATGATGTTTTGGATGGGTTGAGTAGAAGCTTCAGATTGATTGTGTTGGGTGACCTATAAGGTGGGATAGGTGATGAATGAAGGGATGGTATAACAGGTGGCTTTAGGGTGTGGGAAGAAAATGAGAATGGTAGGAAGGTGATTGATTTCTGTGAGGAGAGAGGTATGTGTGTAAGTAATACTTTCTTTAAACACACGAGGATTCATAAGTATACTGGAGTTGTTGTAGTTAGAGATGGAATCGAAGTGAAAAGTATGACTGATTTTGTGTTGGTGAAGGATATGTTGAACTATGTGTTGGATGTTAAATCAGTGAGGGGGTTAGGAATGGATTTATCGGTTTTATGTAGTTTTATCTAAAATTAAGTTAGTGGGGGCTTGGATGGAGAGGAAGGTGATAAGGAAGGAAGTGAGTAGAATTAAGAGTGAGAAATTAAGTGAACGAGGTAATAAGTAAGTATTTAAGTGCGCTCGCAAGTAAATCCGCTAAATGTGAATAAATTGAAACTTAACAAATCTGGGAGCAAATGAAAGAAGCAGATGTTAGCAGTGCAAAGGTAGTATGTGGATGTGCTAAAGTAGGAAGTAAGAATGTTAACAGTGAGTGGTGGAATGAAGAGGTGATGCAAGCGGTTAAAAGTAAAAAAAGCGTGGTTAAATGAACTAAAGGCCAATGATGAAGTTTCAAAAGAAAGATGTTTGGAATTATATAAGGAGGAAAAAAGAAATACTGAAAGGTGCATACGTAGGAGGAAAGAAGAGGTAAATGAACGGTTTGGAGGGAGGGGGAATGTAGACTTACAAGGGAATAGGAAGTTCTTCTGGAAGGAAGCGCGAAAGGTTAAGAATGAGAATATGGGGAATCTGCTTATAATAATGAATATGGATGGTGCCTTTGTAACTGATGAAATGGGTGTGAGGGGAGTGTGGAAGGAACACTTCGAAAATCTGCATAACATTGATAGTAATGAAGAGGTGATAGTGAATGTGTGCGAGTTTGATGGTGCAAGAAGGAATAGGTATTTTGGGGATGAGGTTATTAGTAAGGAGGAGGTAATGGGTAGAGTGAGGAAGTTGAAGAATGGTAATTCTGCAGGTATAGATGAAATTACTGGTGAAATGATCAAGAACGGAGTCGAGATGGTGATTGATTGGATTTGGAAGTTGTGTAACAATGTGTTTATGGAGGGTATAGTTGGGGATGAGGTCATTAGTAAGGAGGAGGTAATGTGTAGAGTGAGAAAGTTGAAGAATGGTAAATCTGCAGGTATAGATGAAATTACTGGTGAAATGATCAAGAACGGAGGCGAGATGGTGATTGATTGGATTTGGAAATTGTGTATCAAAGCGTTTATGGAGGTATAGTTCCGTGGGATTGGAGGAGAGCAGTAATTGTACCCTTATATAAGGGTAAGGAAGATAAGGGTAACTGTAGGAATTATAGGGGAATTAGTTTATTGAGTGTTATAAGGAAGATATATGTTGGTATTTTGGTCGAAAGTGTACGTCGAGTGACTGAAGGACTGATTGGTGAGGAACAAGGTGCGTTTTGGAGTGGTAGAGGATGTGTGGATCAAATCTTTACATTGAAACAAATGATTGAGAAAATGAGGGAGAAGAAGAATAAATCGTATTTAGGTTTTATGGATTTGCAACAGGCGTATGATAGGATTAATAGGGAAGCTATTTCAGGTGTTAGTAATGTATGGTGTTGGTGGTAGGCTTCTGAATGGAATCAAAAGTATGTATGATGATAGTGCAGCGTGTGTAAGAATAAGTGGTGTCCAAAGTGATTGGTTTAATATTAATAGCGGAGTGAGGCAGGGATGAGATATGTCTCCTTGGTTATTCAATTTGTATATGGATGGAGTTATGAAAGAATTAGAGGTGAGGGGTGGCAGGGGATGATGGAGAATGGAAAAGAGTGGAGGGTGCCCTACCTATTATATGCGGATGATTTGGTTTTGTGCGGTGAATCTGAAGAGAGTTTGAGAGGATTGGTAGAGAGATTTGGCAGGGTGTGTAAAGTAGGGGTTTGAAAGTTAACGTAGATAAGAGTAAGGTTATTAATGTGAGTGAGGAGAGTCCTTGGTGTGAAGTTATGTTAGACGGTGAGCAGCTGGAACAAGTGTCCGAGTTTAAATATTTAGGATATATGTTGGATGAAAAGGGAACTGATGATGCAGAGTGTAGTAGGAAAGTTGTGAATGGCAGGAAGGTGGCTGGTGCAATTAAATTTTTGGTGGATGTAAAGGAACTAAGTCTTGAGTGCACTAGGGTCTTACATGGAAGTATGTTGTTACCTGTGTTAATATATAGTAGTGAGACTATGGTCTGGAATAAGAGGTACAAATTTAAAATACAATGTGTTCTGATGGACAATCTTAGGTGTGTGTTAGGTGTGAGAAGAATTGATAAAATGAGGAATGAACGTATTAGAGAGTTGTGTGGTGTGAAGAAAGGAATAAATGGAAGTATGTAACACCACTGAGGTTGGACGTGAAAGACTGGATGTGAGGGACGGGACAGCGATCTTGGACAGTGATCGCGTTGGGAGCCCTAAAATCTCTGCAGGGGCGCCAGTCCCCAAGGGTAGCTTTAGGGACAAGGTGTAAGGGTGCAGCCCAACTACTCTTGGAAGGTCGAACGATTCCCAGCTCAAGTATGTGATCAAACTCAGCACTAGCGATCTTCGGCTTCTCCGGGGTGAGGCGGCGAGCACGTGCAAAGGTCGGAGGACCCGTGGTCTCTGTGTTGGAGGACTGAATGCATAACTGGGGCAATTGAAGATCAGGGGGTGCAGAAGAGATTGAAAGTCCTGCAGGAGAGAGGAAGGGGGAAAGAAGAAATGGGAGGATGAACAGTGGAAATGTTCCCTACTGCAGAAGGAGAGATGTTGCCCTTGGAGAAAAGGGTAGTGTTGCCATTCACTAAGCGCTGATTCCAAAGATCCACCAGTAGGTGGAAATGGTTAAAAAAATATGCGCCGATAATCGGTTGAGTGACTGCAGCAACTGTGAAAACCCACTGGAAACCCCCCCCCCCCTGAGGGAGAGGTCGAGAGTGCCTGAACGTTCACCGTAAGTACTAATGACAGTACCGTTCGCTGCGCACAGGAAACGGATAGGTTGAGTACCGGGAGGAACCAAACCATTTGAAGGGAGACAAGAAATCTCAGCCTCTGTGTCTATAAGGTACTGGCCCTTGGTAGAAGGGTCGAAAACGCAAAAGGCGGTGCCAAGCAGGGGAGCCACTGTTCTGTACCGCCCCTAAGGATTGGCTGCAGAGTTTCCCAAGAATGTGCACGGCTGAACACTTTCGGGCATGCCCCTGGAAGGTGCGATGATAGTAACACTCCTCCAGCGGTCCTCCTGGCGGAGGGTGACCTTGCACAGGGGGGTGTTAGTGCGATGCGGGGTGGGGAGCGATTGCGGAAGGTGAGGAGACGTAAGTCCACCATGATAGCCTCTACATTCCTCTCCAGGCGGGACAGCTTGTCCTACAGAGCGGGAGGAAACTGAGAAGAAGCTCCTGAAGTTGGAGGAGGAAAGATATTCAGAGTATGAGCGATAGCAGGAGTGTAAGTGGGGGCTGAACCGGTAGAGGTAACAGAATGAGGAGAAATAGAAACGTGAGGAGGCTGGTACTGCATGACATGGTCAGCTGCCTCAGCAAAGGCCAGCAGGGACAAGGCGGGATCAGTGGTGGCCACTATGCCTTGAACTTGTTTTTGCCGGAGTATGGCCTCCTCCTTGGAAGATGGGGAATCCCCGAGCTGTGAAAGCATCCTAGATAGCAGCTCTGTAGGGGTCCTGTCTCCTAAGGATTCTCCCCTCAGGAGTTGCTCCAACTTATCCTCCATATAGAAGATGAAAGGCGTGCAAGGAGTACTTCTTTTACAGAAGTGTAAGGGGTAGAAGAGGGAAAAGCTGTGGCCAGAGCGTCTCTAACCTTCATGAGGAGACCCTCTGGCAGGGCACCCAACAGCAGGTTGTGCTTCTGATGCTCGGTATAGTCTTCAGGGAAAGCGGCCTCTATCTGCAGTAGCCACAGATCAGGTGCTTGGGGAAATGAAGGAGGGAAAAGGACGGGTGAAAGCCATTTTGTGGGGACAAAAAGAAAAAGAAACAGAGAAAACTAGTATGAATAAAGGAAGATTCCTAGTCAATACCAGTAAAAAAGTGGCTGAACTATTTGTGTGTGCTGGAGCCTAGACTAAACGTAGGCATGTGTGTCTATTTGAGCGGCTGATGAACACGGCTATATTCCTACAAGGCCAGTGTTGACAAATGCATAAACATAAAGAGCATGCACGTAGATATATAATAAAATTACGAAAATATTAATAAAATAATAATAGTAATAATAAAAATAAATATTTAAAGAGCGTGGAGAGAGCAGTGAAGCTGACATCTGAAGCTTCACGTACTGTTTATGGACTAAAATCCAGGCACCGACACATTCTGGCCAAAGTCCTAAGCTGTCAGATGAGGCCTCCTTTTGCTTTTAAGGGCTCATATAGAGAAACATATGATGATATCAACCAATAAATGATTATCTTTTATCGTTTTCAATGCACATCAATTTGTTTTCAATAAAATGTACTTTTATGCAAAGTCTTTCCAAAGATCCAGTAAGATTTCGTTCGACAATAAAATAAAAAGTACCATTTTTAACATATTTGTTTTTTCAAAAATTCAAATCCATTTCCTCAAACTTTGGTTAGACCTAGAGATCTGAACTTTTCCGTTCATTTTCATTACATTAAGCCCCAACTATCTACACTAGTCCAAAGTTGATATCGTACAAAAAGTTAAAAATCGACCTACCCTAAATGATGAAAAAATTATTAGAATAATAGCCCGAAATAATTCGTTTCCAAATATATTTAATTAGGTGTTAGTGTATTAATTGATTCTTACATCACCTAACCATTCCAGAATCTCTGGATTGAGGATTCTGTAAAAATATTGAAGATTCTTCAAACAAAATTTCCCACGAATCAAAATCTTTAAATATAGGTTATGAAATATTTAAGATCGCTGCAACGAGATTCATTGTTTAAAATTTCAATCTTTATTTTTTTTTTGTTTATTGTAGTAAATCTGAAATGATCACCTGATGTGAGTGAATAAACATCGGAGAGTTAAGCCCTTAAGTTAATAAGTTTTATCAAGTCTTACATATTTGTACAAAATTTATTACGTGGCATTATTTAGCAGTTTTTGATGGTAATTTATCTCTAATTAAATGAAATAAATATTAACGAGCTATTTTCTTTAATTAACTTGTGTAGCTTCATTGGTTACAATAATTTTAATCATGGACACCGTCAAAGTCTTTTAAGATTTTTGTGTGCTGACTATTTTTATTTTATTTTTCCACCAGTTGTTTTCGGATATTGAATAAATTAATTGATTGTTTAAATTAATTAATTTGTTATTAAATTAGGTAATTACCTATAATATATTTGTTTATATGTGCCAATTGATATATGTTTTCAGTCAAGCGTTTCAGGATACAAAGAATCTTATAGATTTTCGCTGCAGTCATATTTTAAAATTTAAACCAGAATTTCGTGGAACCAACCGTTCACTGTGGGCTCATTATACTGTGGTGAGACGCTCTCCTCACTGTGGGACTATTAAACTGTGGTGACACACCCATGGCAAAATGTAAACAAAAATGTAAACAAAACTAATGGCTTCAACGTGTGGGTCATGCTGGTGTTGTTTGTGACAATCACTGGAGCCTATTGAGAGTTTAACTTATTTTAGCATTTATTTATTTTTATTATTATTTTTTTCATTTATAAATTGTCGGGGTGGGTATATTCATTTTATTTATTTATTTATTTTTACTTTATTTATTTTTTCATTAATAATTATTTATTTATTTTTTTCGCAAGGCTGGGCTACATAGCCTAGGTCTTCCGGTTTTTCCCGATGTCGAAGAACGCCGTCTTCTCGGATGAGGAGCCGATGTAGGAGCCAACACGGTGTGAGGATGGCAGTCAGGCCACCATCCTTTCAGGTAGGAAAAGGAGTGGCAGTGTTGGCGGGTGTCCAGGAAGGCTTTTTAACTCAACCTGCACCCAAAGGGGGGGGAGGGCTGGGGTAGTTGGGAATTCAGTTCCATCATCATTATGCAGAGTAGGGATGGTGCTTGTATTTTTAAGAAACCCTCTAGAGCAACTGCACTATTAGGCCTAAATGAATCCCCTTTTGGGAAATTACTTATAGAGGGCACTTGTCATATTCTTGGGAGGGGTGCTGGGATTCGCTTCTCGATTCCTTGATAGACTTCTGATTCCCCTTGAAAACATTATTACTTTGGGGTTCTTCCCAGTTAAATGCTGGGTCCCTCATGCTTCTATGGATTATAATTAACACATTTCCTAAGGGAAAATAGGCTTAATAGAGGAGGATGATAATTTTCTACCTGATCTCAACAATATCCATTCTTATGATCTTGAAGGCAGCACTCTGTTAGAGGTTATGAGACTGGACTCTTCAGGGGTCTTAGTTCCCATTCAAAGACGCTGCACCTGAAATACAAGGGCCCTCTACCATCTAAGGTTGTCATTGGTCATGTCCTATACCCAATGTCTCAGTATGTGTTTCCAGTACGGTGTTGCTTCAACTGCTGGCAATATGGTCATGGTTCAGTTTCCTATAAATCTTCACCACATTGCTAGAGATGCTCACTAGGACATGTCATTGACAATTGTGCCAATGATCCTTATTGTTATTTTTGTAAGGGGAATTCTAAATCCTGTGAAGTTTATATAACTGCTTTACAGATCACTCGTGAAACTCCTGTGGCAGCAAGTGGGATTCATTCACCACTTATAGCTGCTTTAGGTGAACCGAATCATCTTACTCGTGTTCGCCCTTCCCTCAACAATATCCATATTTCCAATGTTCCTCATGTACCTACTCCTCCAGTAGGGCCTCCTCCAGCTTCTCTGCAGTCGTATGTTAGTGTAACTTCACACCCCAGTACCTCCTTTGATGGGTTGCATCATCATGCAACCTTATCTTTGACCACCCAGGTGGCTGCCCCACCAGCGATGTTATCCTCTACAAGGGGTCCCTTCATTCTCCAGTTCATTTTCCTGGGCCCTTTTGGAATTCTGTCTCGGTGAACACCCAGGATCCATCTGACCCAGAATATCAGGGGGTATCCCATGATGGTCCTGTAAGAGCTCATTTGGCACAGAATGTTACACAGCATCACCTCCCATCTCCGCATCCTACGGATGGTTGATCTTCCTTCTTGGCTTCTTTGGGACCCCTAGTTTCCAAATTTTTCACATCTAATCAGGCAAGTGGTTCTTTTCTATTAGCTTTTTCTTGTATATTCTCAGATCTCATGTCCTTGGTTTTTTCTCTCATTTTCTACAATGGACTGCCCTAACCTTGTCTTGGGGAATTGTAAATCTTTGTTCCCAAAATTGGGCATCTTTAAAAATTATGTAGCTACAACTTCCCTGACAATTTTGGGTCTGTGTGAAACCTGGATGCAGCCTAATTAGTCCCAACAGTTGGTGAATATACCTTTCTCAGGAAGGACAGGGTCAATCAGTTGAGGGGTGGTGGTTTAGCTTTCCTCCTTCATTCCTCTTTATCTTACCAGGAAATAACATTGAAGGATGCTCCAGATGCTGTCCTCGAAGTTCTGGCAGTGAGAGTTGCCTTTGCATCAGGATGGGTGTCTCTGATGTTATGTTACAATCCTGGAAGAAATTTGGCATCACCGGAGCTTTAGCACTATATTCGTCAATTGCTCCTCCCTGCTTTTATAATGGGTGATTTTAATGCCTACCACAATCTTTTGGAACCTGTTCTCCCTTGTGGAGGATGCAATAAAGTGAATAATAAGTAATCAATAAACTTGATCAGAATTGTTATAGATCATTACTTGGTACTACAATATATATATATATATATATATATATAAACTATATATATATATGAAAAAATATATATATATATATATATATATATATATATATATATATATATATATATATATATATATATATATATATATATATATATATATTAGTGATGGGACGATTAATCGTCATCGTCATCGGCAAAAATCGGCATATTTTTTTAAAATCGTCATCGTCAAATTTCGCCGATTATTTTGCCGATTAATTGAACAAATATTAAGAATTTTGAATAATATTAAAACTTAATAGTAATAATAATAATAATAATAATAATAATAATAATAATAATAATAATAATAATAATAATAATAATAATAATAATAATAATTTTATATATAGATATATATATATATATATATATATATATATATATATATATATATATTAGGGATGTACAGATACCAGAAAAGAGGCCGATACCGATACTATACCGATACTCTATTTTTTTAGGGGCCGATATCGATACCGATACCGATACTTTAATTAATATAATAAATACAAAGTAATAAGATAGAACATTTGTGTACTGCTAGGCAACTCAGGATTGCATTCCCTGTACATTGTACAACCAATACTTAATCATTTATTTCATATTTGGTACTGCCCAAGTATATTTATTTTATAAATTAAAATAGTATCTTTAAGGAATAATAAATGCAAATATAATTTTAATAACTTTTTTATGTTTGTGTTTATTCAAAAAATATTCCATTTCCATTTTCCAGTAAGTATTAACAAAGTTTAGCTACTAGCTTTTATATTTTAACATGATTACAATTTACAAGAAGATTCTTTAACTAGCTACAATATAAAGAATAAAAATAATGAAAAGAGACCTCAATTAATCATCTGAAAACACAAAATAAAAAAACGCTATTACTCAAACATGACATAATAATAATATAGCTACTCCTTTAAGATAAAGTTAGATATCATTCAATACTCAAATTGTGATGCTAAAACATTAAGCTTTCACTAATATCTGGCGACCGCCTGTTCCTTTTTGGGGTGTTTACATTCCCACCTACACTAAAAATATGCTCGCTCTCGACTGATGAGGGAGGGGGTGATAATTATTTGCTTGCAAGCACTGATAATAATGGAAACCTTGGCCCATTTTTATGCCACCACATGAAAGAATTCTTTTATGTAGGCAGCATCTCCATGTTTTCGTTGAGCCTCATCTCTTCTTTCACAGATTGCAAATTTGAATTATCTTTCCTCCTCGATGACTGTCTCTTCAGTTTTTTTCGATGGGGTTCCTTGGTGTGATTCCTTTGAAGGTGAATGAGATGTCAATGCAATTTCGACCATGAACTTATCAAAGTCTAACATATCCAAACCTCTTCATCTTCAGTGGGTTTATTGCTGAAAAGCCACCATCACAGCGTCACTATCAGTGCTGTTGCCAGGGGTTGCTGAGGCGGCTTCCACTTATGGGAATCTTTTTTTTGTCACGCGAGCAAGCTCCTCGGTTATGCTATTTTTTAAATGCATTATAGAAGTGGTTCACCGTCGGATACCATTCTTGTGGGGTCTCAGCTAGCTTAATGAATTCCTTATTAGAACCTTTTATTTTTTTTTTTTTATAGTTGTCACTGCAAATTACGCAGATGAGCACAGAGGCAGGCTTTAAAGTGAGGGAGATTAAATTGAGTAGGAAACACAGAAGATGGAAGAGGAATTCAGACAGAGATGGCAGGAAGAAGGGAAGCACCGCGCGAACTGGTCTGGAGTTACTAATATCACACAAAGCTCATGTGCCGACACAGCACTTTGCCCTTTCTGGGGAGTCATAAGGTGGTGATACTTGCAGTGGAGGTTCCCACCAGGCACTTGCTACTGTACCTATAGAAAAGAGAGATAAAGCACCAACATCGCCGCAAAGATAGAGGTCAAGTGAACTAGAAAGTACAGGATAGTTTATAAACTTTGGCCTTTGACTTTACCCTATCAAAAGTCGGACAAACCAGATTATCCCCGGTTAGCGAGAGCAGTACTCCACTTAAAGGCGGATGAAACAGCAACCTTGGCTGGAGTAACTGAGAAGAGGAAAAAAAGTATCGCAGTAGTCCAAACAGAATTCCCAGTTTCCTTAAGGTCTAGTAACCGTTGTGATGTGAAGTTTTTCCAAGACATTTTTTATTTATGTTAAGGCAAGGATGTTTATATTGTCAACAGGAGAGGCAGAGAGAACGATCGAAAGAGATAGGAAAGTTAGGTGTGTTAGAGAGATTTGTGAAGTTAGGTTTTTAAAGAACTAAATTCCACAAAAGGTTGAGATGACCCCACCCTGAGAAATTCTATTAGGTCAGCGAGAATAGAATCGGAAAGATTGAAACGAGAGGCAATTCTAGAGTAAAAGAGCAGAAGTGAAATGAGTTGAAGAATGAAGGAATGATTCATCGGCATATGGTGGGTATAGTTGGTGTGCAGGTGAAGATCATTAATAGAAAAGCAGATAAGTGGAGATATGCAGGAACCAGAGACAACACTCTTAGGCAGAAAAAGAAGAAGTCGCCCCATCAACACTAGCCCGATGATGACGATTTGAAAGAAAGGTGGGCTATAAAGTAAGCAAGAGAAGGCAGGAGACTTAAGAGCAGTGGCCCGTGTACCTGGTTCAGTGCTGGATATATCAAGCGCCACCACGGTCTCCCGGTAGTTCCTAATGGCGGAAAACCATAAATATGTTAAATAGGAAAGAAAGTATATCGCTAGTAGACCTCAGGTGCCGAAATGGCGATCGGGCAGGGAATGAGATTCCGGATGGTCTAAGAAGTGAGAGTTGAGAAGGGTTTCAAAGATCTTAGATAGAATACAAGTTAGAGCTATATGGCGATAGTTAGAAGGGTCAGAGCAGCTTCCTTTTTTCGGAATAGGTTGGACTTATGCGCGCTTCCAACAATGAAGGAAAGTGCTAGTATTGGGGCATAGAGGATATAGTTGAACGAGGGCGGGGTCAGCATGGGCTTACTCCGCCAGCTGGGGAGGGGTGCCGTCTCAAGATGCCACGACCTGGTTCATCAGTTTCAGGAGCCCATGCACCCGATCAAATGTAATCACAGGTAAAGGCATAGGACACATGAGAGGAGAAGAAGGAAGAAGAGGAATGACAGAATCGTCCAGTGTTGAGTTAGAGGAAAATAGGAGGCCGAAGAGATTTACCTTTTCAGTTGGAGTATTAGCAACAGAACCATCAGAACAGAATAAGAGGAGGAAAGGATAATTCACAGAAGTTGTTAGAGATGTTTTTGGCAAGAGGCCAGAAAGATTTGTCAGTAGGAGAGCCAAGGAGGTCAGCGCACTTTCGTTTAATGAAAGTCCGCTTTGCTCGTCGAAGAGTACCCTGCAGCAGATTTGGCTCAAAGATAAAAGAATTGTAGGTGATGGACAGATTTTCCCACGCATCAGATCTTTTTGTCTCTATCCTGTCAATGACCAGAGAACAAGCATGATCGAACCATGGTTTTTGAGGAAAAAAAGATTTAGTCGAAGAAGAAATGAACCTTCTCATCCCATCAACGATTACAGCTCCCACTTTATCGGCAGAAGCTGAAGCGTCTTCAGAGTCAAAGCAGTCACTCCAGTATAGTTAGCGTAAACAACGCAATGAGCTAGTAGTGGTCAAGGCTACCGGAAAAACCGCTAGGGCAGGATGAAGCTGTTGGAGAAAGTATTAAAATTAAGAGATATAAAGTTGTGGTTAGATTTACCGATAGGAGCGAAGGTTTTGTATTTATACTTTATAGAGAGAAGGACTAGTGGTGAAACATAGGTCAAGTGTGTTCAAGAATTGGTTGGGACGATCCGGAATGTGTGTAGGTTCTTTAATTAGTTGCTTCAGATCGTTGAGAATACTGAATGATTCGGCTTCCTCCCCACCTAAATCAGTATGAGAGGAACCCATCCTTTCAGTGTTGTGTACATTGAAATCCCCTAAATAGAGGACCTCAGTATTTGGATGAGAAGATATGACAGTTTCGTGAGAAGTAGTAAGGTAATCAAAAAGGTATGAAAATCTGTTCTGTTAGGAGAACAGTAACAGAAGCACAAGATTATTGTGGTAGAAGGAAAAAGATTTTAGTGCAGACATGATTAGAGTTCAGGGTTGCCAGGACAATGTTATATGAGTGTTTATGTTTAAATAGGACACCTCTCCTCAAAAAAAAAAAAAAAAAAAAAAAAAAAAAAAACAAAAGGAGAAAGGAGAAAAAAATTTTTTTCGCTCGCAAAAGCCAAAATTTAAAACTGAAATTTTAAAAGCATTGAACCTACTTACAGTAAATTTCTAAAATATGAATAATCCAGAGTTTAAAACTCGCGTACTCACACACACTCACGAAATTGCGTACAAAAAGAAAAAAATATTGATTAACTAAAAAAGTGGAAGCTAGATCTCTGTAAATTATAATAATGGCTATTCAAATAGGTGAATGTTACGCTAAAACCCAGAAGTTGGAGAAACGTTAAAAATCTAAGTTAAAAAGAAGTCAAAGAAAAAACAAAAACATAACCTAGTATTAGCAATATATATCAAAACTAGATTTATTATTTAATCTAAAGGTTTCTCATAATTTTTTACCCAAAAAGTAAGAAGTATCGGCCATTTTAACCGATACCGATACCGATACCCAAAGAAATCGATACTGCCGAGCGATACCGATACTAATAAATTTACATCCTAATAACAACATGTAAATATTCAAATACACAGAGACATATAAAACTTAGAACCCATATATAAATAGATATATATATATATATATATATATATATATATATATATACAATATATATATAAACGACAACAATATATATATATATATATATATATATATATATATATATATATATATATATATATATATATATATATATATATATATATATATATATATAAATATATATATATAATAATAATATATATATATATATATATATATATATATATATATATATAACATATATATATATATATCTGGGATTTAAATGTCTGAGTTAAGTGCAGAAGGTGTCTGGTTTCAATGTTGGTATATGTTGGATGAGAAGGGAACCGACGATGCAGAGTGTGGAAAGTTGTGAATAATAGGAAGGTGGCTGGTGCAATTATCATGTTGTTGGATGTAAAAGGACTAGTCTTGAGTGTGCTAGGGTTTCCTGAGGGTATGTTGTTACCTGTGCTATTGTATAGTAATGTGAGACTATATGGTCTGGAATAAGTATGGTCTCAAGTTTAAATGTCTGTTCCAGATGGATGATACTTAGGGGTGTGCTAGGTGTGAGAAGAATTGATAAAGAAAGGAATGAATATATTAGAGAGAGGTGTGGTGTGAAGAAAGGAATTAAATAGAGAATAAATGAAAGGTATGTTGAGATGGTTTGGTCATATGGAAAAGGATGAATGATAGTCGGGTTGGTTAAGCGGATGTATGGCGGGAAAGTGTGTTGGGAACCGACCGGCTGCAAGGGCGAAGAAAAAGTGGATTGAGTCAGTAAGCGAATGTTTGAAGGGGAGAGAAATGTGAGCTTGGTAGGCGAGAAGAAAGGTGTATAACAGGAGTGAATGGCGGGGATTGTGAGGGGGTATGGTTGTGGCCCACCTGGGTGAAGGGAACCCTTACTTTGACGATCTACCATAGTGAGGGTCCATCGCTATTATGAAGCTTTAGGGTGGATTTTCTGACTGCGATGGGTTCCCACTAATTAATGGTATAAGGGAGGCGGTAAGGCTGGGCTTTCTTTTCGAGCTTGTGTCATGTTCTTCTACTGCTTTTTCTTTTCCGTGCCCGTCGCGCACCTTACTCCCATTCTTGGGAAAATATAAGGAAGATGAAGAGAAGAGGAAGAAGAATATATATATATATATATATATATATATATATATATATATATATATATATATATATATATATATATATATATATATATATATATATATATATATATATATATATAATAATAACTATATATATATATATATATATACATATATACATATAAATACACTTTCAACTATATATATATGCTATATATATATATATATATATATATAGTATATATATATATATATATATATATATATATATATATATATATATATATATATATATATATATATATATATATATATATATATATATATATATATATATATCAGTAACAAATTTAGAACTGCTAACATACGCTCACAGTTCGTAAAATGGTAAGAACAATTAAACTCCCTTAATTGGGTTTCGAACCCGCACCCTCGCAGTTAGTATGCCAAGCGTGTTACCACTAGACCAACGAGAGGCTAAAGGAAATCTACCATTTTTCTCTGAAAGATTACTATCTTCCCAGGAGAATAAGGCAAGTCAATCTTGACAGTGACCTCTGGCAAATCTCCCCGCCCCCACTCGGGTCAAGGGTCACACAGGGTGCTACTCGGGGAGTAACGGTATCAGTAACAAATTTAGAACTGCTAACATACGCTCACAGTTCGTAAAATGGTAAGAACAATTAAACTCCCCTAATTGGGTTTCGAACCCGACTCAAAAGGTTGCCGACCCCTGCACTAGACCAACGAGAGGCTGAAAGGAAATCTACCATTTTTCTCTGAAAGATTACTATCTTCCCAGAAGAATAAGGCAAGTCATTCTTGACAGTGACCTCTAGCAGGACCTCCCCGCCCCACTCGGGTCAAGGGTCACACAGGGTGCTACTCGGGGAGTAACGGTATCAGTAACAAATTTAGAACTGCTAACATACGCTCACAGTTCGTAAAATGGTAAGAACAATTAAACTCCCCTAATTGGGTTTCGAACCCGCACCCTCGCAGTTTGTATGCCAAGCGTGTTACCACTAGACCAACGAGAGGCTAAAAGGAAATCTACCATTTTTCTCTGAAAGATTACTATCTTCCCAGAAGAATAAGGCAAGTCATTCTTGACAGTGACCTCTGGCAGATCTCCCCGCCCCCACTCGGGTCAAGGGTCACACAGGGTGCTACTCGGGAGTAACGGTATCAGTAACAATTTAGAACTGCTGCTAACATACGCTCACAGTTCGTAAAATGGGTAAGAACAATTAAACTCCCTTTATTGGGTTTCGAACCCGCACCCTCATAGTTTGTATACTTAAGCGTGTGTTACCACTAGACTAACGAGAGGCTAAAAGGAATTCTCTGAAAGATTACTATCTTCCCAGAAGAATAAGGCAAGTCATTCTTGACAGTGACCTCTGGCAGATCTCCCCGCCCCCACTCGGGTCAAGGGTCACACAGGGTGCTACTCGGGGAGTAACGGTATCAGTAACAAATTTAGAACTGCTAACATAAAAAATTGTTAATTTTGAAAAGAGAATATATAGCTATAGTTTATTATCTTTTAGTCATTACCATTTAAAGATACATTCATTTGTAGGACAATTCAAAAATTAATTTTTTTCAGTCATTTATTTCGGATATTTAAAATGTGTATCTATGCAAATTTTGAATAAAATGCAACTAAGGTCCCTACTAATGAAACAGAATATAGTTGTTATTATTGTATATTAATAATATTCAAAATCTCTCATTGTTGAAAATAACAGCCAAAAAAAAAAAAAAAAATAGCATGGTTTTATTTTTTTAGGTGTTTTTTTTTTTTTCTTCTAATACCACCTCTTCATTTATGAGATTTTTGCACTAGAGTGATTGTGATATATCTATATAAACACTAATGGCTTTGGGGAAAAGTAAAAAAATAATAAAAGAAAATGATACTCACAAGATATGTTTCACTTTGAAATTAAATTTTATTAAATTTATGAATTTACTTACACACTATTTTGTTATATGGCTATGGGTAAGATAACTGAAGTTTAGAGCCAATATTCTTAATGACTTAGCTCTACCCAAATTCCTCAGATGTCACAAATCATGATAGAAATTTTCCTTTAAACAAATTTTTTTTTATCTTTTACAATAAAAACTTAATTTAATTTAAAATGAACATTTTCAGATTGAAGCTAAGTAATTTTATCTCTAAGACACAAATACATTATAAACTAAATATCAGTACGGTATTAGTAAAATTTAGAACCTCTTAAGGGATCTTAATGTACATTAAAGGGTAAGGGTCTAATAAAAATTTTTAGTTTTAAGATCGTTTCATTTTTATACTCTGAATTTTAATAGTATCAATTCCAATAAATTCATTGAATAATTTAGTCCAAGACCTTTCAATTAACTCTTATTGATGTAAAAGTAGAAAATGTTATTCTAATAAGATTCAATTTAGAATGGTTTCTGTTTTGTATAATGATAAAGGCCATTGAGGGATGAATTGCAGTTGTCATTCTGTTGACGAGTGATTCAAAATTGGGGATAATATAAATAAACTTTAAACCCATGAATATCACATCAGTATTATTATTTTCATTTAATCTCTATCCATAAATTTATTTTTCAACCTTTTATAACACGATCAATTATAAAACTCTTAAATTAAGCATGTGTAATTTTAAAATAACTTTATGCGAGTGTTATTGCAATTCTGTTTTGTTATTTTTTTATTTTATTTTTTTGAGTAGGTGTACAGGAGATGCCACTGTGCATCTGAAAGGTGAAATAGATTGTTAAGTTAAAAAAGTTTTATTATGCTATAATGAGTATCCAAATTAAATCTGAGATAAAGGATGAATTTAATGACTTTGAGGAAGAAGAACTGAAAGATGATCGCCTTCTACAGATTTTTCCCTCAAAAGAAGAAGAGGTAGGTCCTAGGCTATTTTAGTTCTTTCATAATTTCTGAATAACGAATGATCATATTTTTTACTCTTGCTGTGTTGCTTTTATTTATTTTTTTTATATCTAGAACTTTTAACAGATAAATGTAGTTAGTAATTATTTGAATGCATGACAAATGGTTCAATTTTTCGGATACTTTTATATTATTATTATTATTATTATTATTATTATTATTATTATTATTATTATTATTATTATTATTATTATTATTATTATTATTATTATTATTATTATTATTATTATTGTTGAATAAAAGTGCTTAAGGCTGTAGAACCAACTACCCTGTACTGATATGGAACCAAATAAGTAATATTAGTTTGAATATATCTTACCAAAAAATATCTTTTGAAGATTAGATTACGGTACTCTTTTTATGATCAACAACTTTTATTAATTTGATCCCAAGAAGTTCCCCTAACAAATCAGATAAGAGGAAGTCAAATAAGTTCACTAAAAGCATGCAAACCACCACCGGCTGGACATTGAAATATTACCCTCACATTTTATAATATAAGAAAGTAATATTAAAAATATATGTTCATGACCTTTTGGTGCTTTAAATATTTACAATTTTCTCTGGAAATGTAAAAGATAAAAAAAATTAAAAATTAAAAATAAAAATTTCAAATTTTCCTTTCCATTTACTTTCAAACCCCTCCTTTTATACACCCTGCCAAACCCCTCTATCAATCCTCTCAAACTCTCATTTCAGATTCGTCACACAAAACCAAATCATTCCCATATAATAAGAAGTAGGGCCCCACCACTTTCTTCCATTCCATTATTCCAACACCTTTCCCTGCCACCCATACCTCTAATTCTTTCATAACCCCATCCATATACAAATTGAATAACCAAGGAGACATAACATGTCCCTGCTTCACTCTGCTTTTAATATTAAACAATCATTTCAGCTTCATTTATTCTGACACACGCTTCACTATCGTGAAACATATTTTTGATTCCTTTCAGAAGCCTACCACCAACACCATATATCACTAACACCTGCCACAGAGCTTGATTATTAATCCTATCATAGGTCTGTTGCAAATAGATAAAACCTAAATACAATTTATTTTTCTTCTCTCATTTGTTTCAATATAAAAATTTGATTCACACGTTCTCTATAACTTCTAAACCATGTTCTTCACCAATCAGTACCTCAGTCACTTAACATACTCTTTTGACCAAAATACCAGCATATATCTTCTCCTACAGCACCCAATAAACTAATTCCCCTATAATTCCTATAGTTCCCCATATCCCCCTTACCCTTATATAAGGGTACGTTTCCTGCTCTCCTATAATCCTTCGGAACTGTACCCTCCATAATTGCTATGTTGCACAACTTCCAATTCCATTCAATCACCATCTCGCCCCCGTTCTTGATCATTTCACCAGTAATTCTATTTATGCCTGCAGATTTACCATTCTTAAACTTTCTTATTCTACCCATTAACTCCTCTTTACTAATTTCCTCATCCCCAAATTATCTATTCCTTCTTGCACCATCAAACCCATACACACATTCACTATCACCTCTTCATTACTGCCAATATTATGCAAATTTTCGAAGTGTTCTCTCCATACTCTTCTCACATCCATTTCATAAGTATTGAAAGCACCATTACTATTATTATTATTCTTAGCAGATTCCCCTCATTCTCAACCTTTCGCGCTTCCTTCAAGAAGAACTTCCTATTCCCTTGTAAAGTCCACATTCATTCTCCTCCCAAACTCTTCATTTACCTTATTTTTCCTCCTATGTATGCATCTTTTAGTCTTCCTTTTTTCCTCCTGATATAATTCCAAACTGCTTTCTTTTGAAACCTCATCATTGGCTTAAATTAGTACATTCAACCATGCTTCTTTTTTTTATTTTTAACTGCTTGCATCACCTCTTCGATGCACAACTCACCGTTAAAATTCTTACTTCCTACTTTAGCACATCCATATTCTTCTGTTGCACTATTAACAAAGGCTTCCTTTATTTGCCTCCAGATTTGTTCAGTTTCAATTTGTTCACATTCAACTGATTTACTTGCAAGTGCTCTTAAATACTTATCCTTATTACCTTGTTCACTTAACTTCTCACTGCTAATTCTTCCCACTTTCTTTTCCTAATCACTATCTTCTCCATCCAAGCCCCCACTAACTTAATCTTCCATAAAACATCATAATGATCCAATAATCCCATCCCTAAACCCCCCTCTGATTTAACATCCAACACATACTTCAACATCTCCTTCATCAATGCAAAATCAATCGTACTTTTCGCTTTGATACCCTCTCTACCTACACTAACTCTAATATACTTATTAATACTTTTGTGTTTTAAAAGAAAGTATTACTTACACACATCCCTCTCTCCTCACAGAAATCAATCACTTTCCTACCATTCTTAGTTTCCCTTGTCACCCCAAATCCACCTATTAAACCAGCCCTTTTTTGATTATCTTTTCAACCATTTAGGTCACCCAACACAATCAATATGAAGCCAACTCACCTCATCCAAAACATCATTCAGATTTATCCCAGAAAATCGCACTCCTCAATATCACCCTCAGATGGACCATATGGCACAACCACGCATACCTTGACCTTTTCAAATTTAAATTTAACCACTAAAATTCTAGTACTCTCACAAACAAAATCCACCATAACTCTGTACCACAGGTCACTCATCAGAATCGCAACTCCATCTTTTCCCCTCTTATTTCTTTCCACACCACCACACACACATTTCACACACCACTTATCTTTTCCGTTTCCTTTCATCTTTGTTTCAGTCACGGCGAGCAAATCAAATTTACCCTTTCTAAATACATATATTACCTCTCTTCTCGCCATTACTTATTCCTCTGACATTCAATATACCCATACAATCTGTACATTTTCGCCGAAAGATAAAATGTTGCTTTCGGCAATCACGACCTTTTCCGAGGCATGCATTAGTATTCCTGGTAAGGGATAAGTGCTAGTGGCTAACCAACCCAACTTTTATATATATATATATATAGTATATATGAGTATATATATAGTATATATATATATATATATATATTATATATATATATATATATATTATATAATATATATATATATATATATATATATATATATATATATAAACATCATCACCCATCTTCATCTTCTCTCCCCAAGACTGGGGGTAAGGTGTGATACATGCACTGGAAACAGAAAAGTAGTAGCCCAGCCTTACTGCCCCCTTTATATCTTTTAGTGAGAAGTCACAGTCAGAAAAATCCACCCTAGCGCTAAACGGGACTGTGACGGACCCTCATTATGACATCTTGTCAATGCAGGGTTCATTCCTTGGCCCAGGTGGGCCACAACGACACCCCCTCACAAAACCCCATCATGCACTCCTATTATGCATTTTTCTTCTCTCCTCTGCCAAACTCACATTCCTTTACCTTCACAATCCACTTTTTCTTCGGTCTCCCAGCCAGCCGATTCCCAACACACTCACCACTATACATCCGCTTAACCAACTGACTATCATCCATCCTTTTCACATTACCAAACCATCTCAATGTATTTGCATTTATTCTCTTATTTACTCGTTTATTCACACCACACATTTCCTTAATGCGTTCATTTCTTATTTTATCAATTCTTCTCACACCCCTAAGATTGTCCATCTGAACACATTGTACTTTAGATCTATAACTCTTATTCCAGACCATAGTTTCATTTCTATACATTAACACAGGTAGCGCACTGAAGACTCAGTTCCTTTACATCCACTAAAGATTTAATTGCACCTGCCACCTTTCTACCATTCACAACTATCTTACTACACTCTGCATCATTCGTTCCCTTTTCTTCCAACATTTATCCTAAATATTTAAATTCAGACACTTGTTCCAGTTGCTCACCATCCAACATAACTTCACACCGAGGACTGTCCTCACTCACGATCATAACCTTACTCTTATCTACATTTACTTTCAAACCCCTTCTTTTACACACTCTGCCAAACCCCTCTACCGATCCTCTCAAACACACTTCAGATTCGCCACAAGAACGCAAATCATCCTCATATAATAGGTAATGCACCCTCCACTCTCTTTCATTCTCCATCATTCTAAGACCTTCCCCTGCCACCCCCACCTCTAATTCTTTCATAACCCCATCCATATACAAATTGAATAATCAAGGAGATATAACACATCCCTGTCTCACTCCGCTGTTAATATTAAACCAATCACTTTCAACTCCATTTATTCTTACACATGCTCCACTATCAGCATATATACTTTTGATTCCATTCAGATGCCTTCCACCAACACCATATATCACTAACACCTGCCATAAAGCCTCCCTATTGATCCTATCATATGCTTGTTGCAAATCCATAAAACAAATACAATTTATTTTTTTTCTCTCTCATTTTCTCAATCTTTTGCTTCAATGTAAAGATTTGATCCACAGATCCTCTACCACTTCTAAACTCACTTTGTTCTTCACCAATCAGCCCTTCAGTCACTCGAAGCACTTTTTCCACCAAAATACTAGTATATATATTCCCTACAACACTCAATAAATTAATTCCCCTATAATTCCTACAGTTACCCTTATCCCCCTTACCTTGTCTTATCCCCCTTACCCTTGTATAAGGGTGCTATTACTGCTCTCTTACAATCCTTCGGAACTATACCCTTCATAAACGTTTTGTTACTCAACTACCAAATCCACTCAATCACCATCTCTCCTCCGTTCTTGATCATTTCACCAGTGATTTCATCTATACCTGCAGATTTACAATTCTTCAACTTTCTCACTCTACCTCCTCCTTACTAATGGCCTCATCCCCAAAATACATATTCCTTCTTGAACCAACAAACCAACACACATTCACTATCACCTCTTCATTACTGCCAATGTTAAGCAGATTTTCGAAGTGTTCCCTTCACACACTCTTCACATCCATTTCCTCAGTTACGAAAGCACCATCCCCATTCATTCTTGACCTTTCGCACTTCCTTCCAAAAAAGCTTTCTATTCCCTTGTAAGTCCCCATTCATCCTTCTTCCAAGCTGTCATTTACTTCTTTTATCCTCCTACGTATGCATCTTTTAGTATTACTTTTTTCCTTCTTAAACAATTCCAATCATTTTTCTTTTGAGACTTCATCATTGGCTTTTAGTACATTTAACCACACTTCGTTTTTTTACTTTTAACCGCTTGCATTACTGCTTCATTCCACCACTCACTGCTAACATTCTTACTTCCTACTTTAGCACATCCACATACTTCTTTTTGCACTACTAACAACCGCTTCCATCATTTGCTTCCAGATTTGTTCAGTTTTAACTTGTTCACATTCAACTGATTTATTTGCATTCCCTTTTAAGCAATTATCCTTATTACCTTGTTCACTTCACTTCTCACTCTTAATTCTACAAACTTCCTTCCTTACACCTTCCTCTCCATCCAAGCCCCCACTAACCTAATTTTACATAAAACAACATAATGATCTGATAATCCCGTTCCTAACTACCCTTACTGATTTAACATCCAACACATATTTCAACATTTTCTTCACCAACACAAAATCAATCATACTTTTCACTTCGATACCATCTCTACCTACACCGACTCTAGTATACTTATGAATACTCTTGTGTTTAAAGAAAGTATTACATACACACATACCTCTCAGTCACAGAAATCTATCACCTTCCTACCATTCTCATTTTCTCCCGACACCCCAAAACCACCTGTTATACCATTCCTTTTTTGATCACCTATCCAACCATTTAGGTCACCCAACACAATCAATCTGAAGCTCCTACTCAACCCATCTAAAGCATTATTCAGATTATTCCAGAAAATCTCACTCTCTTCAACATCCTTAGATGGACCATATGTCACAACCACACATACATGTCACAACCACACATACCTTGACCTTTTCAAACTTAAATTTAACTATTAGAATTCTGGTACTCACGCAAACAAAATCTACTATAGCTCTGTACCACAGGTCACTCATCAGAATCGCAACTCCATCTCTTCCCTTCTCATTCCTTTCCACTCCAGCACACACACACATTTCACACCACACCACTCATTTTCACCGTTTCCTTTCATCTTTGTTTCAGTCACGGCAAGCAAATCAAATTTGCCCTTTCTAAATACATCCATCACCTCTCTCCTCTTCTCCTCAACGTTTATTCCTCTGACATTCCGTATACAAATACGATTCATACATTTTCGTCGAAAGATAGAAGGTCGCTTGCGACGATCACGACCTCCGAGGCATGCATTAGCATTCCTGGCAAAAGATAAGGGGTAGTGGGCAGGCAACCCAACTACCATTGTCCCTTTAGTCACCTGCTACGACACACAGAACATGCGTTTTGGGCAATATATATATATATATATATATATTATATATATATATATATATATATATATATGTTGTTGTTTTAATATTTTTCGTTTTTATATATACATAATATATATATTATTATATATATATATATATATATAGCTATAAGCTATAGCTATATATAATATATATATATATATTAGTATATATATATATTATATATATATACTATATATAGTATACTATATAGTATATATATAATATATTATAATATGGTAATATTATATATATATATATATATATATATATTGTTGTTTTAATTTGCGCATTTGCTGAATGTCCTTTCACTCTCTTCAGACACTCTTTGACCCTCAGGAATTCCTTCCATTACCAAAAAAGGAGGAATTAGAACAAGATTTTGGATCAGACCAAAGGAGGACTTTCAACTCATCACTGGTTCTAAAAGAGGAAGAAAAAAAACAGTGTGTCCAATCAGGAAAAGAAAAGTTCTTGTTTGATCTGGGAAAATCGAAGATTTCCTTGGATGTGACAGAGAAGTTGACTGCAAAAGATTTGAGGGTATGTCCATTGTATTTAAAATCTTACAAAAATTAGAGATAAACACAAAGGAAGGATTAGAAAAAAACTTATTATTAATATTTTAAGGATTTTAAGAAGCCAGATGAAACTTTTTTGCTACCAAAGGAAATGAAAGAGGAAGAATTGGAGTTCAAATCAGAGCAAGAGGAATTCTTTGCTAAACTTGTGACATCAAAGTATCCATTGGTGGTTTTGAAGGCATTATCTGATGAGGATATAAAGGTATTGTATGATTAGGTTCAGGCATCAAGCTGGTATCTTACTGTCACATTAAAAAAGTTCAACTTGGCATAAAGTATTAATCCTTTAAAGTCAGAACTCTCTATAGTTTTATATAATAATTTTATTAGTACATCAAAAGACTAGACCCGACACCATTTTCTAAATGTGTGATGAAAGGTAGGTTATTACTGAGCATATTTTCAATTCATTAACAACTGTGAATGTCTTCATAATTCACCAGCTTACATTGACGAGGTTCTGTTTTTAACTGTTAAACAAAAACAAAAATTGTATTGTTAGTTTTCCTACTTTCTGGGATAGGTACCTTTTTTTTTTAGTTTTAAAACTGTTGCATTTTTGCAGCCATAGCTACTAAAAGCTACGTATATTGATCATTTGCTTTCTTAACTTTTGCTAGACTTTATTTCTATCATTGTTATAAATCAACAATGGAGCTGATATGCAGCATATTTATCAAGTAATTTTAGTTAGACAAGAGTAATAAAATTATCAGTCTATTCCTCTAAATATAGATAAATAATTCCTTTCTAATTATTTCATATTTTAATATTTTTATATAAAAAATTAAAGAATTTAAATTATAAAGTAATAAATGGATTATTCTGTATGAAACTAAAAATACTCAGAATTGCAAGGATTAATTTTCATTTTCCTGATAGAAATATTTAGTCAGAAGCCGAATGTTGAAATGACATCCAGCCAAAGATTTTTGAAAGGGCAGAGTATCCGACAAGAGCCGGAGTAGGATGATGATGATGATAGAAGAAGAAGAAGAAGAAGAAGAAGAAGAAGAAGAAGAAGAAGAACTGGGTGTGGGGTGTGCAAACATGCACCAGAAAGAAAATAGCTAAGTAGAATACCATGCCCGGAGTCGAAGAAGAAAGCCCCCCCCCCTCAATCATACCCTTAAGTTCGAGACCGTCACAGCCAAAATCAAATCCATTCTGAAGCTTCATAACACCGGGACAGTCACCCACTGCGGAATCTCGTTAATGTCAGGATTCATACCATGGGTCAGACCCACAACCATACCCTCTCACAACACCATGCCATTTACTACTATTTTGCACCAATTTTCTCGCTTGTGCCAAATCCACATTCCTTTTCTTCAGACACTAACTGACTCAATTCGTTTTTCTTTGGTCTCCCAGACAGTTGATTCCCAGCACACTCACCTCTTTACACCTGCTGAACCAACCGACTATTATCCAACCCTTCCATATGACCAAACCATCTTAATACACTCATTTATTCTCTCATTCACACATTTCTTCACACCAGACACCTCCCTTACACGTTCATTCCTCATTTTATCAATTCTTCTCACACCTAACACGCCCCTAAGATTATCCATCTGAACAAACACCTTAGATCTATGCCTCTTATTGAACACCATATTTTCTCTAATATACATTAATGCCGATATCAACATACCATCATGTAGAACCATTGCGCACTCAAGACATAGTCCCCTTGCACGCACCAAAGATTTAATTGAACCAGCCACCTTCCTACCACTCACAACTTTCCTACTAAATTCTACATCATCCGTTCCCTTTTCATCCAATATATAGCTTAAATATTTAAACTCAAATAGTCGTTACATTTGCCTATCATCCAACATGATTTCACATTGTGGACTCTTCTCGTCTTCCACCCTGCCAAACCTCTCTACCAGTCCTCCGAAAATTTCTTAAGATTCACCATACAAAACCGAATCATCTTCGTACAGTAAGCTCGGCACCTTCCATCTCTCTCTCTCAGCCCTACCTTAAATTCTTTCATCGCATCTATATACTAATTAAATAGTCATAGAGACATGACATATTCTTTCCTCATTTCACTATTAATATTAAACCATTCACTGTCCACTCCATTTATTCTTACACTCTCTTTTATTATTAACATACATACTTTTGATCCCATTCAGAGGCCTAACACCAATACCATATATCATTAACATCACATGATAGTAAATATGATATAATAATAAAAAGGAATTTTACTGTACTAATTTCTAGAATAAATGTTTTCATATTTTTTTTTTTTTTGTGATGAAAAGTTTGTTATTTTTAGTATAATTAAGAATCAAATCTTTCGAATCTGAGCAGTAGCAAATGCATGTCATTATAGCAATGGTGAATTGGTAGCTTGTATACATAATACATTGTTTATTTAAAGTGTATATGTATTAAATTCTACCCAAATAGCTGCATTTATAAATAAAAATATAGTTTTTCAATTACATTAGCCTGAATTTTTTCCTCAAAACTGCAAATATATTTTAAACTATAGCTGGTGGATATTATTGTTTTTTTTTTTTTTTTTTTTTTTTTATTTTATAGCTTTTTATTTTGCTGCCAAACCTTGAAGTGCATGCATGACCTTTCAAACGAACAAAATTCGGAAGAAATTTATTATTGCTCCTTTATCACCATTAATTTGTAACACATTTTCAGATTATTAGCAAGTAACTTCAATGTTTGATGTATTTCCAATCAAGCCTCTTTTTTTTTTTAAATATTTAAAGTATTATTATTTTTAATTGTAAAAATTTTCTCCTTCCAGAAATATTTGGAAGTGAACGAGCAGATCGAGTTTTCAAATTACCAAAGTGTTGGAAATTTTGATCAAGAAACCAATGAAAAAGAAAATTATAGCTTTAAGAACTCTCTGAGTTCAGACTTAGATTGTAATAAGGACTTTAAAAATCAGATAACTTCTCTTAAAAAATGTAAGAAATTTAAATGTGCTGAATGTAGTTATGTTGCCATTCGTAAAACACATATAAAAAGGCATATGTTAAAACACAGTGAAACACAAAACCCAGGGAAACACAAAACCCAGGGAAATATAGACCAATTACTTGTCTACCAACTATATACAAAATATTAACAGCAATTATTACAGAAAGAATATACAAACATACAATAGAAAATAATATAATAGCAGAAGAACAAAAAGGATGCAGTAAGGGAAGTCACGGGACAAAAGACCAATTATTAATAAATAAAATGATCCTAGAAGACAGCAGGCAAAGACAGAAGAACTTAAGCATGACTTGGATTGACTATAAGAAAGCTTATGATTGTGTGCCGCACTCATGGATCAAAGAGGTATTAAAAATCTATAAAATCAATAATAAGATAAGAGAGTTTATGGAAAAAGTGATGCAAATATGGAAGATCAATATTAAACTACATCACGAAAATGGTACGATACAAATAAATGATGTAAAAATAAGGAGAGGAATATTCCAAGGGGATTCCTTATCCCCATTGCTGTTTGTACTATCGTTGAACCCACTGAGTTCATTGATAAATAACTTGCATAATGGATATAGAATAGGATCAAGAAATGAAAAGAAAGGAAAAAACATCTCGCATTTATTTTACATGGATGACATCAAGCTATACTCCCCAAACAAACAACAAACAATTGAACAGATAGAGGTAGTTAAGAAGTTTTCAAGTGATATACAAATGGAGTTCGGACTAGATAAATGCGCGTTTCTGGAGTTGAAGAAAGGAAAAAGAATTGACAGTGGAAATATCAGAATAGAAGACCAGATCATTAGACAACTAGAACAGGAAGACACCTATAAGTATCTCGGGATAGAAGAAAGTGAAAAAATAGAACATAAGAAAATGAAGGAAAAGCTGATGAGGGAATATGAGAAGAGACTGAAACTAATATTGAAATCTGAATTAAAATGCAAATTTAAGATCGAAGCAGTAAGAACATTGGCAGTACCAGTACTATCGTACGGGTTTGGAATAATTGATTGGTTCCAAGAAGATTTAAACAAACTAGATATCAAGACGAGAAAAATGCTCCACGCCCATAAATTGAGATATAAGAACCAATGCCTGGCAAGAATGTATGTCCCCAGGGATCAAGGTGGAATGGGACTTCAGGAAATAGATGCAATATATAGAGAGGAAGTGATTGGATTAACAACCTATATTGAAGAAAGTGATAGTAAATTCATCAGATGGGTGAAGGAGCACGAAACAGGGAAAGCGATGAGAACATCTTTAACAGCCAAAAAAAGAGATTACCTACGGAAGTATGATATCCCTAACGACGATCCAACAACAGAAGGAATGACAAAGAAAGAAAAGATGAAACACCTAAGAAATGAGCACAGAAAAGCAAGAAGAAAAAAACATGAAAATAATTGGAAGGAGCACGCATTTGCAAAGGAATACAAAAATATTATAGAACAGGTGTATATAGATAAAGAAAAATCGATAGAAGCAGTATGCAGAGGTAATCTAAGAAAAGAAGATGAGAGAACAATTGTAGGGGCACAAGACTTAGCATTACGAACCAATTGGTTCAAGAGAGAGATAGAGAAAGAGAATATATCCAACAAATGCCGAATGTGTAAAGTATCTCCGGAAACAGTTAGCCATATATTATCAAGCTGTGACACACTTCTCCAACGCAAGACATACACCGAAAGACATAATACAATATGCAAACTAATCCATTTTAGAATTTGTGAAAAATACAAAATACCAATAGAAGCATCCAAATACTGGGAACACAACCCAAATGCAATAGAAGAAAATAACCACGCACTAATACTATACGACTATAGCATTCCCACAGATGTACCTATAACACATAACAAGCCGGATATAGTTGTAAAAGATAAAAGAGAAAGAAAGGCATACATTATAGAGATAGGGATACCATGGGACGGCAGAGTATCAGCATATGAAAGGGAAAAGGAAATGAAGTACGAACGACTGAAATACTCATTACAAGGAATGTGGAATGACATTGATAGAGCAGAGGTTATCCCTGTGATAATTGGAAGCATGGGAGTAATTAAAAAAAGCTTAAACCAATATATTGAAAGACTACCGGTGGAAGTAACAACGTTGGAGATGAGCTCCATTATAATACGACAGAGCGCCAGAATACTGAGAATGGTTCTTGGTTGTTAAAGAACCTGCCGGGACAACCATATGCGCTTAGGCCCGAGGTTCGGGCCCGCGCATTAAATGGTAACCCTTAAGAAAGGTGAAAAAAAAAAAAAAAAAAAAAAAAAAAAAAAAAAAAAAAAAAAAAAAAAAAAAAAAAATTATTTAAATGTTCTGAGTGCTTATATGAATGTAATCGTAAAGAAAGAATGAAAATTCATCTTCTTATGCATAGTGACACAAAATTGTTTAAATGTTCTTATTGTAGCTATGAAAGTAGTCATAAAGTATACTTCCAAAGGCATATGCTTACACACTCTGACACTAAATTGTTTAAATGTTCTGAGTGCAACTATGAATGTAATCGCAAATATAGATTGAAATTCCATATGCGCAAACACAGTGACACAAATCTGTTTAAATATTTAACTTGTAACTTTAGAAGTATATATGAAAGCAGCTTAACATTGCATATGCAAACACACGCTGACACAAAGTTACTTAAATGTTTAGATTGTAACTATGAATGTAATCGGAAACAATTATTAAATATCCATATGCTCAAACACTCTGACACAAAACTGTTCAAATGTTTTGATTGTGGCTACGAATGTAATATCAAACGCCATTTAATAGATCATATACTTAATAAACACGGGGACATTAAGTTATATAAATGTTCCTATTGTAGCTATAATACTAATCGCAAGGGTGACCTGAAAAAACATTTATTGAAGCATAGTGGAATAAAACTGTTTAAATGTTCTGATTGTAGTTATGAAAGTAACTATAAAAAAGACTTAAAAAGGCATATGCTTACACACTTGCGTACAAAAATGTTTAATTGTTCTGAGTGCGACTATGAATGTGATGATAAATACAGCTTGAAACTCCATGTACTCAAGCACAATAACACGAAGCTGTTTAAATGTTTTGTCTGTGACTATAAATGTAATCATAAAATTAGCTTAAAATACCATATGTGGGAGCATGATGATGCAGAACAAGTGAAGTGTCGCCTTTGTACATTTAAATGTTATCTTAAGAATAACTTAAATAGACATATGTTACAAAAGCATAGTGACAGAAAACGGTTTAAATGTTCTAATTGTAGCTACGAATGTAATCGTACAGACAGCTTAAAAAGACATATTCTTACCCATAGTGACGCAAAACCATTCAAATGTGATGAGTGTGACTATGGTACTGTTCGTAAAGACAGCTTAAAAATACATATGCTTATTAAACACCCCGGACACAAAAACCATGAGGATATTTTACAGACATAAAATCATCTATTAGAATTAGGGATGGGATGATGCCAAAATACTTTCGGTTCTGATGCATGAATGTAGCATTTATATTGCTAAAGATCGCTAGTGAAATTTTGTAGACTTAATTTGCAAGATCGCTAGTTGGGGAAATTTCTGTAGACTTTGCAATTAACTTTCAATTTTAAGATATTTTAATTACAAACGCTTTTTGTACAATCTCACGCGTAGCAGTGTGTTGTAAAAATGCGAGAAGATTAGACTCTATAACGAGATAAGATATCAGGTTAAGAATATGGAAAGAAAAGAGAAGAATCGATATACCTTCTTTTTGTACACTTTACTGAATTGTGTCATAAATGAAGTTATATAGTTTGAAGATGCACCTATATAGAACTCAAGCTAACATATTTGTTCACGCATTTAAATATATAATATATTTATGCATAAATAATATAAATTTCGTTTATATTCAAAAAATAGTAAGATTTATTTTATAAAAATCAATTAAAATTTATACATATACAATATACAAACCTTCAGTACAATGTAAGTACCTGTTAATTTAAAACATGTTAGTAATTTATATATAATATTACTTCATAGAGAAATTACTGTACTATTTTATAACCTTATTTTAAAATTAGTATATTATATATATAATATATTTAATAATTATATACCATTTAGATAATATTAATCAAAAGATTCATAAATCTCTACGTATCATTATTTTAGATAATTAATATACCAATATATTAGTAGCAGAGAACAATAATAATATTATATATAACTATGTAAGAATGTTAATATGAATAAAATATGTATATTCTATAACTAAGTATCGTAAATATAAATATATGTAAGAGGTTACAAAATTTTAAAGATCATCAATTATTTTGATGGTTTTATTAAGGTTCTTCTTAATGATTTTTTTAAAAAGAAATTATTATATTAAAATATCTATGAAAATTAGATATGTGTATGAAAATTAATATTATACTTTTATTATTCCTCATCTTATATACTATAATATATATCAAATGATAATCAGTCATTAATACTGATTGAATTTTGCTTTTAAAATCACTCAAATTTATATCAAAAAATGTCATAATTTTTAATTTATATTCACTTAAAATAAAAATAATAATTAGATATAAATTATATATATAGCCAATATATTTTTTAGACATACGATGAGTTTCATATTTTCATCATTTCTAATTTAAATAATAAGATACTTAATAGGCTTTGATTGATTTCAAAGTTTAACTAATTAATAGTCACATATTATCTCATAGCCACAAGTACATTAAAGGATAAAAAATTTGAGTAACTCCTATATTAAAACTTTTAAGTGCAAAAGAAAGAATATATACGTATATTAGGCCGGTTACATGTTACACGAAATATTTTTTAATATTAATTAAAGAATTTCCTTTATACAGATAAAAGTTATCTTAGTGAAATTCATAAAGTTTATTTATATGGGTGGAATTTCATGACACTAGTTCTATTTATTTATATATCTGAAATACTACGAACTAAAAGGAGATATACTTAAAATTAAATGATTTGAAATGTGTTATATAGTCAAATTTAGCTTTACAAGGCTAGAAATTGATAAATGGTGGAATCCCAAATTAACAACAAAATATGTGGTCTATTATAAAACATATAATTTTGAGAATTTGTAATAATCTATTAATAAACCTCTATTGGAAGAAATATCATTATAGTAAAAAATATCATAATTCAAATATGAAGCAGGCTATTTATTTATTAATTTAATATATACTATAATCTCTAAACTTGAAATTGCTCAATCGTTTGAGTTAATGAATAATAAAGAAAATATCTATTGATAAGTGAAATTTAATACTATTGAGATATATATTAAAATAAAAATAAATAATATTATATTTTTTTAATTTGATTATTTTATGGAATATATTATATACATAGTATGTGACGTGCTCGTCCATAGGTCAACTGCGGTACAATGTACATAGCCTACCCTACTCAAAAAATTATCAAACTTAAGCTCAACAACTATACTATATAAACAGTTAATTATAATGTTAATATATTTTATCCTTGATAACTCTCTATACTCATTACTCTTCTCTTCTCATATATATTATATTATATAATTATATATAATAATATATATAGTTATATACTATAATTAATTATATATTATTATATATATATATAATATATATTTAATATATATTAAATAATTATATATTATATATATTATATATATATATATATGTATATATAATATTATATATATTATTATATATATTAATATATATTATATATATATATATATTATATCAATTATAATATATATATATATATTAATATTATAATATAGTTAATATATATATTAATTATATAATATATAAATTATTATTATCTTTCGTCGACAATATATTTATATATCCATATATAAATAATGGGGGAAAAATACATAAAAAGCTGTATTGTTCCCAAAATATAAGCTCTATATACCTATAGTATTAATATATTTTTAATAAACTTATAAAAAATCCAAGCGAGATGTGTCACCGTGATCGTAGCTTATAAAGGTAGCTGCCGGAAAGCCATACACCTAGTAAGAGTGTAATTCTTCCGTGCTTCCACGTTCACGGCCTTTTACGACATTTATTTTTCGTATTCTTTATTTGATTAGCTCAAATCATTCAATAATTGGTATATCGCATATTTATAATTATTTTCCTCCGGATTCATACTTTTTGAGTAGAAAGTTTTTTACGTCTCTGAAATACAGTATTTTAATTGCACAATTAAATTACAACATTTATTTCAATAATACGTATAATGATTTAATGCCAGTAAAAATTTTGTAATAAAGAATTAAAGATAGTGGAGAAATATATATATAGCCTGATCTATTTATAAATTTATAACTATATATAGCTTTTAATACAATTAAAATAGGACTAACCCGTGCCAAAATGCAAATATAGCTAGGATTATCATATACTAAGTCGAATATTTAAGATATTATATAAAAAAGGTAATTTACTCTCTATTAACAAAATCATAAATATTAATTTGAACATAATATAAATAATATATTTTAATCTATATATAAAAATATTTTTTAATAGAGAATATGAACATATAAGAAATTTATATGAAAATTTATATTTGGAAATTATATAAATGAAAAAATTAAATTTATCAGAATAAAAAAGTTATTTATATAAATAAAGTTAGAAAATGAATTACAAAAGAAAAAAATAGATTTACAATGAGTAAAATAAGCATATATTTAATGCTAACTATAAAAACTCTAAATTTTAATTATATATATTATATTAATATGATACTATATTACTGTCTTCCACTACAAGAGCCACAGCGGTCAATATCCTAAACAATCAAATAAGGACACTTTGATCAAACTGTTGACAGCAGAAATCAAACATAAGGCTTTAATAGGATATGCTGGTCTATCACTATTATAATTTAAGTGTACTAGGAAAATGCTTTATATCGAAATAAAAATAAAAAAAAAAAAAAAAAAAAACAAAAAAATAACACACTCATATATATTATATATATCATTATTTCAAAAACTATATGAAATAGAAGACGTAGAGAGGAGAAAAGAGAAAGTAAGCCAGGAGTATGTGTATGAAGAGCTATCTGGAAAGTCCTTGATTTTGAAGATAAATAAATTGACGTTTATTTGACAGCTAACAGGCGTGAATATAATCTAAAAAAATAATGTACAAAATTATTGTGAATAACCATATGAGCTTGAGCAATAAAAAAAATGTTTTTAATAAGATTATTTAATACAATATTACTTCGTATAAATATAAATAAAAATATATTTCTATTTATAAATTTTTATTTATTTAATTTGGTTTTATATTATTATACATAATAATGAGTATTACCTACAAGTGAGTTTACCGCATCACGATGGCAGAAGTCTGGGGATCTCTACGTAGCCTCTATTATACCTGAGGGATTAACTAACGGGGTAATGGTACTAATATCCTCACCCTCCTAGGGAAGGGACTTTCCGAACCCCCGATCTTTGGTATTAATTGGGTATGTCGATGGGTGTTTTCCCCAACCTAACTAAAAATATTGTTCTTTATACAGATATCTCAACTAGTCAAAATTTACTGAAACCAGCTGGTTAAAACAATTTAAGTAATAACCTTTACAAATAATATATTGTTAATATATACTATATATGTCCGCTAGGTCGAGCTCCCCCCCTATACATATATACCAAAAAAAATGCTGATAATTATTTTTGTTTATTTTATTTTTTTTCATCATTGCTTCAGTTAAAATTTTTAAAAAAATGGTAAAAATAAATTTATTTAATGTGTATTTTTAATTTTGCTATTGTTAGTTTTTATTGTGTTATGATTTATGTATTATTTTTAATTTTTATTTTATATACTATTTTCTACGTACACTAATAAATTATTATTACCTAGTATAATTATCTAAAGTTTTCAACAATGTATTGCTTTTTCAAATGATAGTCATAGTGTAAGTTTTTATGAGATTATGGATGTGGCTAATTTCTAAAAGGACTTGGCACTATAAATATAATATCTATATATATATATATATATATATATAGATATATATATATATATATTAATATATATAATATTATTATTAAATAATATTATATATTATTATATATAATATATATAAGTGGTGTGTTAGGTGTGAGACACAGAAGGACTAGTGGTGAAATATATAACAATAAGTGATCAAGTGTGTTTATCAGATTGGTTAGAGAATTCGGTAAATGTCATATTTTACGTTTATTCTCCTTTTAACGTAATTACCTTGCAGGTAATATAATATTATATTAATATAATATATTAAATATAATATATATATATTAATATTAAATTATTATATTCTCTAAACCTTATTTATCCTCACTACATCCATCTGTTAGGTATATAATCTCTAGTCTAAGTGTTATGCTTACCATTACCTAGACGTCCCGGTCCTTCAATAAAGTAGCCGTCCTTTCTACATTCTCCATCGTATATTCTCCCCTCTGATACGTTATATGCTATTTCTATATTTCCACAGCATCCATTCCATCTTTTTATCTTGGTCGTCTCCACTGGTTACGTATCCGTAATAGGTCTCACAATATTAAGTATGTCTTATCACGGGGTTAATAATCTATGTACCTCTAATTTCATCTGTCAACTCAATGACCTGAGAACCAATCTCAGCTCTAGGTTTCCTCTTTACAATACTATTACATTATGTAAGGACGGTACTCCTGAGCATCATTCTCTTATTAATTGCTTCACTCTAACTTCTTGTACCCTTACTCAAGCTCGTTACTCCTCTTATTATAATATTCTATATATACACTCGCTAATATGTAAGATGGTGCTTTCTATTTATATTATATTACACTTATCTGCTTGTGTTAAGGTATATACCCTACAACTATTCGCTGAACTCCGTATAAGTAAAAATATTGTGTATTAACGTTAAGGATAGTTGTTATATTTAACTATAGTCTACATATTTAACCTCTACTGGCACTCCTCTCTTCATCATCAATGGGTACAACAATACATTCCACATTCGTATTTTCCTAGCTATGATTTGTTGTTGATGGTGTGGTTTTTTTATAATTTCATCTTTTAATTATTATTCGAAACAGTATTATCTATCCGTTATATACCGTTTACTATCTTAGGTTATTACTTTTATTCTTCGGTTTCCTTTTAATTCTTAATATAGTAATCTTCCAAAATCTTATCTTCTCACCACCAACAAGTATATAACTCATGTGTGAGTCTCAGAATATCCTAAGTAACACTGATGGTATAATGTTATAACTATATTAATCAAAATCATATATAATAAAAATACCATACGGTTCTTTAATACATTTAAATCAAATATCTAATTAGGTTCTAATCTCATGTAGATTAATTTACCGTATATTCCATGGTTATTTCCTTATATATCTACTCACTGAAAATTCCAGCGGTACCATTTCAGTTTCCACACTTTATTACTACTCTCTATCCATGTTTTATAAATCAGGTGTTCATTAGATCGCTGCAACCATTTCTTTATATAGCTAAAGGAAAGTTCATAGTCTTTCCCCTCATCTATATTTCTATTAGTTTCTATATTTCTATCTCCCCCACAGTTGCTTCCTCTCCTTCTCTCCTCAATCAAACATGTGCATTCATATCTCCCATAATATAATTATTAATTAAATGTGTTCCTCCTCTTTACTTATATATTATAATATTTGTTTTTAGGTTAAAATTAATTATTATTACTAGAAATGAGCTATGTAGCTGAGACATTGGTTGATCTAATTTGTACCCAAAAACAATTGACGAAGATTTTCAAGAAACAGTCATTCTAACGCAGAAGGGTGCTGATAGGTGCTAGATAGCATAAACTGGTCCCGATAAATATCCTCAGTATTGGATAGCAGATTTGGAGAGAGAGAGTTCAGGTAAGTGCTAGGATAAATAATACAATTAAATATGTAGTTTAATGTCGAAAAAAGGCCTAATAAACTGATTATAGAGAATAGTAAGACATTTGAGAGTTAAATATATGAATATACCTACATATCGACAAGTAATCATGCAGGGCCTTATATCTGTAGAAAGAGATAGTTTTACCCGTTTTAGCTGAATAGAACCATTTTCACGTCTCCATAGAACTTAGCTATTAGTTTTAGTGAGAACTATGAGTCTGATTTATTTCCTTGGGATAAAAATAAACAGTAATCTATTATATAAAGTATCAGTAACAGTTGTAATATTTGTGAACTATCAAGAAATGTCATTAATGAGGAAATCAGACTGTGATGAATTGAGTCTTTTGTATGGTATAAAAGGACGCTATTGAATATATCTATTATTCTAAGATGACTACAATATGCAATAGGATTAGTTGATTATACCACCTAGCACATGTTAATTACTTCAATATTTCCAGTAATGTATGGGAAAATACTTCTCAAGTAATATGTCACACATAACAGTTCTCATAATATAAGAGAGCTCAATGAAATCATAAGTAGGTAGTCTACAGTCATGATAAATGATATACAAGAAGACCAACCGCCATCTCCTCACAGCCTTGAACGACATGAGATTTACAACTTGAAGCTCCTAGCCGACTAATTTGAAAGAAAATAGAACTCAAGTGGCTGTCAATGGTCTTGGGGATAATTTATTAAATTATATATTGAGAATAGGTTAATAACTGCTCATAAGTTAAGTGATGTAAAAGTCATATAATGATACGAAAGACACATTGAAATAAATGAATTATGTTAGAACAATTATGGTGCAAGTGGTTTATAATATCTTGGTGAGTGTAAAGGCTGTAATCAATATAGTATAACATTAAATAAGAGACTGTATGAGCTCGATAGAAACTCTCTTAGATCGTCATAACTTATCATAAAGATACAGACCGGTGATCCTGGGAACTTTCTTACTTTAAAGGAGGATAGTTAACACCGTGAATAATAATGAGGTCCGTGAATCGCACAAACAAGACTATAGATATCAAAGTACGGATGTTTAATTATTCTTTGTATACGAAAGATTTACTATAAAGCGCAAATAGTTGGGCTCGAAATACGAAGTCAGTGATGCAATCAACAAGACCCTTGATCTAAAGTTTTGGATTTATCTTTTCTCACTAAGCTAAAGGAAAGCTCCATCAGCTCTGAATCTTACAATGAGTACATAAATGTTCTGAGATATAGGAGGAAAATAGAGATATATTCGCGGTAGAGTGTCATACACGAGACGTCTGCGCTCAGGCTAGGGGTGACGACGGGGTGGGGAAGAACGCAAGATTACCCCCCACTCGTCATGTCCCTCGCTGGGCGGCCGTTCGAGAAGCACGCTCTATAGAAAATAGTATCCATATTGACAAAAAAGAATTTTAAAATAAAAGGTGTATACAATAAAGGATATTTACACATAGGATGCAATCTCGACAACATATCTAGAATGACGCTATATCATAGTGGTCAACTATTCCGATCGAGTCGATCTGCGAGTTTTCTTTTAGCTACACGTCATGAGAGGTCTATCTGCCTATGTGGGTCTCGTCACTGAGTAGGAATTATGCGACTTGTCTAGCGAGTAAATGCGAGAATAATTTACGTAAACTATGCGCATTGTTGCTAAGCGGATAAATAATCGGCAATAGTATGCTTCAGTTTTTTACCAACTATGGATGTGACACATATATTAAGTTGCACTATTACTTAGATTTTATTTAGCATAGACCAATGTCTGATATATATATACTAATCATTCGAACTATTTAAGATGGAATATACCTTTCAAATGAGTGAGTATGGAATTATATAGTAATTGCTGCATTATGAGCATACATCTACCAGTAATTAAAATATTAGCAACTCACTAACTGGTTCCGTAATGAAAATTTAATATGTTAAATAGACAGTTATTGCATATTTAAGAACCCTTATTGCTCCACATGTTTTTCATCGAGGGTACAGATCCTCCAGAAATCTTCTGCAAAATATCAATATTTTAAAAAAATAGAACGATTGGGTAATATATATATATAATACCTTATATATATATTATTAATATCAGAAAATAAATATAGATATTCTCTAGCAATTGTCCTGGTCATTTTATTTCCAGAAAATTAATTAATTGCAATTTTAATACTGTAATATGATTGCATAGAGTGTATATACAATAATACCTGAAAACCTCCAACACTTTCTGAGTAAATAATAAGAGTCATCTGTTAGTGATTTAATATGCCAATATCATTAATTATTAGGCACCATAGTATATGATAGACTTTGCCATATTATAATCTAATCTACTATTATATTTTGAATAAAATATTTCTAACATGATAATAATATATAATAATATTCTCATTTTTAGTTATATATATTTTTGGAATACATTAATAGTAAGTAATATATATGAGTAAAGAATCAACTCATAAAATATTATTATTCATCAGTAATATAAGAAGCTTGAGAACACAGTAAATTATTAGCTTATAAGATATAGGTCTTATTCCAATACTCTCCTGAAATCTTGTGGGCTCTAGAATTTTATGTATAGGTACATTTTATAATGTATAATACTAGTATTTATATAGGTTCATTAAAGGAATGTATTACAACTAAGTAAAGATATGATATTCCAAATTAGAAATACATACATAGTATATTTATCAATAATGTAAAGACTATATAAGAAAAGTATCACATTAATCTACATGGAGCTGTCTACGTTATATATATATATATATATACTATAATAAATATTATATATATATATATTATATATATATATATATTATATTGAATTTTACATATTTTTGATTGAAACTTGGTATAATAGTAGTTCGGGATGTAAATAAAAAGAATATGTGAGCTTGTGAGGGGAATTTGCCAAAAATGAAAGGAGGGGGCTCCAGCCCCTACATTTTTAGGGTTACAGGTAACCCAGGTGTGTCTCAATCTTGAGACTTTTACTATTTAAAAGTAGAGGGATCAATATTGTAATTTTCGAAGGTGTAGCCCAATTATAAAAGATACTTTACTCATATGATTTTAAGCCAAAAGAAAAAAAAGGGTTCAACTTTTTACTAAAAAAGAGTGCATTGCTCCTGGTTGAATAATTTCGTTAGTAAGCAATATTTTTTAACGAAATTTGGAGTAGGGATGTAACTTAATGTACTTTATAATAAAATAAAGTTAAATTTTAAATAAATTGTGATTCAATAGTCTTTCAGGGATAACTTCAAGAATAAGTACAAAAATCAAATGTCCTCTTTATGATACATTGTTAAGTACTATATAGAACTCTGGAGCAAGCACCATTTTAATAGGACATTCAATATCTTGCCTAACGAGATTGAGACAGTATACATACCTGAATAATGAGTGCTTTAGTCGCAGATTACTTACCTCTTATGAGAAAATTTAAAAACCTGAAACCTTCTGAAAAACGTAAACTGATCTGTGAAGATGAAAAATTATACAATG
>JABUQX010012825.1:20000-22500 GCA_015478945.1 Trachelipus rathkii | reverse complement strand
GGTTAGTTAGGAAAATAGAAGGACGAGGAGTTGCTCCTTTTCAGTTGGAGAGTTAGCAAACAGAACCATCAGATCGAATAAGAGGAGGAAAGTATGATTTACAAAGTTGTTAGAGATGTTTGTGGCAAGAGGCCACAAGATTGTCAGTAGAAAAAAAAAAGGCAGGTTAGCCACTTTCGTTTGATGAAAGCCTGCTTTGCTCGTCGAAGAGTAATCCTGCAACGATTTCTAGCTGAATTAAAATTAGCGACAGTGATTGGAGAACGAGAATTTGTCCACCCCGATACGCATGTCTCTAGCATGATGGCAGAGACATTACGATCGAACCAGGATTATAGGAGAGAAAGATTTAGGTCGAAGAAGGAATAGAACGACTCATCACGTCAACAGTACAGCTCCCACCTTGTCGGCAGAAGCCGAAACGTCACCAGAGGAAAAGCAGTCATTCCAATTATAGTTAGCGTAGAAGCAGCGAAAAGCCCCCCAATCGGCCCGATATATATATAATAGAATATATATATATATAATAAATATAAATATATATATATATTATATATATATATATATATATTATATATAATTATATATATATATATGATATAATATTTATATATAATATATATATATATATATATATATATATATTATTATATATATATATATAGTAATATAGATATAATATATATATATATATTATATATATATATATAATATAATATATATATATATATATATATCTATATATATATCTATATATATATAATATATATATATTATTATATATATATTATATATATATATATATATATAAGTATATATATATAATATAATATATATATAATATATATATATATATATACTACTATATAGAGATAGATTGGGTTATTGAAGAATCAGAGGTAGGAGGTAGGCAGTGAGTGTGTTAGAGTAATGGAGAAGGAAAGAGAGGGAGGGTGCCCCGTATCTATTATATGGGACGATGGTTGTGGTGCGAATTTGAAAAGCTTTGAGGGGATGAGTAGAGAATTGGCAGGGTTAAAGAGGGCTTCAAAATAACGCTAGAATTAGAGTAAGGTTATGGTTGTGAGTGAGACAGTTCTCTGTGTAAAGTTATATTAGATGGTGAGTAGCTGGAACAAATATCTGAGTTCAAATATTTAGATATGTGTGGAATGAAAAGAATGATGATGCAGAATGTAAGTAGGAAAGTTGTGAATGGCAGGAAGATGGCGATGCGTGCAATTAATATCCTTAGGGATGTAAAGGAATAAGTCTTGAGTTGCTAGGTCTTACATGAGCGTATACTATTACCTGCTGCTAATGTATAGTAGTGAAACTATGGTCTTGGAATAAAAAGTATAGAAATAAAGTATAGAATATAGAACTTTGCGGCTACACGATTTTTGATGGTTGCCTCGGGTTACAGGAGCCAACCAAATCAAGTCAAACCACGCCACATTGCCACAAGATGCTTTTACGATAATTTCAAAGATAAGACGAGAAAAATTCACTCGCACCAGACTCGAACCATTTACAACAGCGTCGCCGCGACAATGTACAATAGCTCACCACTAGCCATCCGCACTCAGAAAAAAGAAGGTATACTTCAAAGGGAATAGTTTTCAAGTCTCCTGCTTCTATATCACTGCTGGAAACGATACTTATTTATCCATAGAAGGGTGCTTTAACCCCCTACTGGGGCTACACACATTCTTCTAGTTTGGCGTCCTGTGTTACAGGAGCAACTAAACCAAAGTCAGCCACGCGACATGGAACATCATGCTTGTTGCGCACAAATTTGCCAATAATAAGACGAAGAAAAATTCACTCGCGCCAGGACTTGAACCATCAAAAAACATCGTCACCGTAGACAATGTACAAGAGGTCAAACCACTAGTCAGATCCGCACAAAAAAGAAGTAAAAATCTCTTTACAGTTTTCAAGTTTCCTGCTCGATATCACAGCCTTTAAACTCGATACTTATTTAAATCCATAGAAGGGTGTTGGAACCCTGCTGAGGCTACACGGCATTCTTCTGGGTTGAGGTTACAAGAGCAACCGACCAAAGTCAAGAACCCGACATGGGCACAACAGGGCTTGTGGCGACAAATTGCCCAATAACAAAACGAAGAAAAATTCCCTCGCGCCAGGATGTCGAACCATCGACAACAGCGCGCCGTTAGAAATGTACAGGAGACTCACAAACTAGTCCGATGCGCCTCCCAAAAAAGAAGGCATTTCGCCGCAAACATTTCAAAATCTCCGTGCTTCGAATCACTGTTTTGAAACTTGATACTTATTTAAATCCACAGAAGATGTGGAACCCTTCGGGCCACACGACTTTTTCAGGGGATGCTCATGGTCAGGAGCAACCGGACCAAAGTCAAGAACCCGACATGGCACAACATGCTGTGCGACAAATTTGCCAATAATAAGACGAAAAAAAATTTCCACTCGGCCAGACCAACCATCGACAACAGGTGCGTCGCCGCTAGACAAA
>JABUQX010012825.1:0-5000 GCA_015478945.1 Trachelipus rathkii | reverse complement strand
CAGAGTGGTTGAACGACGTACTCCCAGATTGTTGGATTGCTTGTGTTTAATGGTCCAGACGACAAGCTCATATAATATATGCCCCCGGTCCCCGGACTTAACGCCACGCGATTATCTTTCTTATGGGCTGCCCAATGATTCGCCCAGAGTGAAACGCAGAATTGAAACACGCCGATTGCGCCATACGCCGACCTGTTAACCCAATTTTGGAGGATTAGGATTTCGGCTGGATGTGCCCCATACGAAGGGGCACATATGAACATATGTAGGAAAAACTCTCGTTCAATGACCCTTCACTTTGTGTATTATATGCTTGTTGATATGTATAATACGCTGTATATAAATAAAGACATTGAAACTGGGCATTCTGTTTACGGACCACCCGGTAGTATACTATGTAAAAATAATAGGATAGCCAACTAGAATTTCAAATACATATATGGATATTTTTTATAAATTACAACGCTTATGAGACCTAGTTCTTATATTTTAGTCCGCAAAGAAAAACATGTTCAAGTAACTAACGAAAAGAATTAATGACTCATTGACGGGCAACAGTCACTATCTCTTATTTTTCTCAGCAAATCAATAAGAAATGAGAATACAGAAAAAGAAAAACGTCAAACATTTCTAAAGGGATAACTAACCGTTAAGAATAAACACATTGAGCCATTGAGATGAGCGTTTAGAATATTTTAAAAAAAAGTTATAGTAATCGAGTCTAATACAATTTAAATCTGATAAGGAAATATTTTATAAACTCGTAAATCGTAACGGTTAACGGATGTAGGAAAAAATTTTAACTCGTAATAGTCCGTTACTTCTTTCCGAAATTAAAAAAACAAAAAGTTTAACGAAAAAAATTAACGAGTTAATTAACAGATTAACGCTTTAACGCGTTAATGCCCACCTTTGTATATATAAATATATATATATATATATATATATATTATATATATATATATTATATATAATATATATATATTAATATATATATATATATATATATATATATATATATATACTATATTATATATACTATATATAATTATTATATATATATATATATATATATATATATATATATATATACTATATTATATATATATATATATTATATATTACTATATTATATATTATATATTATTACTATATATATATAATTAATATATATATACGATATATATATATATAATTATACTATAATATATATTATATATATAATATATATATATATATATATATATAATATATATATATATATATCATAGTATATATATATTATATTATACTATAATATATATATAATATATATTATTTACCTGACCTTTTAGCAGTCTAATTAAAAGATTGAAATAGATTAACATTCGCAAGCTTATATATAAATAGACCGAGTACCAGGTACAGGAATGATCACAGAAAAGATTAAGATATCTGAGCCCAAAATGGCCGTATTTTAGAATCAGTATAATATATATATATATATGTATATATAGATACTATATATATTATAATATATAATATATATATATATTATATATTATATGATAATTGATAATATATATATATAGTTATATATATATATATATATATAATATATATATATATATATATATATATATATATATATATATATATATATACTATATATATTATATTTTATATATAAGTATAAATATATATATTATATACTATAAAGTACATATATATTAATATATATTATCTAAATATTCTATCTTTCGATATATATATCATATATATATATATAATATATAATATATACAGTATGATTAAAACATGAAATAAATAAATAAAAAGAAAGGAGAGTAAAGAATTTTTTAAAGTATTTAATTAATATTAGACTATCATATATAACAAGTTAATAGTAATAAAAAAAAAAAAAAAAAAAAAAAAATAAAAAACAAATATTAAAAAAACAAAATATTAAAAAGCAAAAATATAAAAAAACTACTAAAAAAAATAACTAAATAAAAAAATAAAACAAAATATAAAAAAAAATATATAAAAAAAACAAACAAAATATAAAAAATATAAAACAAATCTAAAATAGTAATATATATAAAAAAAAACAAAAATAAAAAAAAAAAAAAAAAATAAAAAATAAAAAAAAAAAAAAATAAAAAAAAAAAAAAAAAAAAAAAAAAAAAAAAAAAAAAAAAAAAAAAAAAAAAAATATAAAAAACATATAAAAAAACAAGAATAAAAAAAAAAATTATTAATCTAATTATTTTAAAATCGAAAAAAAATAAAAAAAAAAAAAAAAAAAAAAAAAAAAATATAAAACAATTAAAAAAACAATTAAAAAAACAATTAAAGTAAAAAGGAACACAATTAAAAAAACAATTAAAAAAACAATTAAAAAAACAATTTAAAGAACAATTAACAAAAAACTAACAAAAAACAATTAACAAAAAACAATATAAAAAAAATAAAAAAAAACAATATAAAAAAAACAATATAAAAAAAGAACTAAAATAAAAACAATATAAAAAAATATAAAAAATAAACAACAATAAAAAAGCCAATACCAAAAAAAATAGAAAAAAATATAAAAAAATATAAAAATCAATATAAAAAACAAAATATAACAAACAAAATATAAAAAAAACAAATATAAAATATAAAAAGCAAATAAAAATATAAAAAAAAACAATATAAAAAAACAAAAAAACACAAAGCAAATAGAAAACAAATAAAAATAAAATATAAAACAAATATAAAATATAAAACAAAAATAAATAAAAAAAAAATAAATAAAAATAAAAATGTAAATAAAATGTAAATAAAATGTAAAATATTAAAAATAAAAGTAAATAAAATATAATAACATAAAAAAATATCACTATAATATATATATATATATAATATATATAGATAATGAGTCATAATTATATATATTATATATATATATAATATATATAATATATATTGTATATATATTATTATATATATATATCAATATTATAATAATATATATATATACGTATATATATATTTAATTATATATATAATAATATATTATATATATTATAAAGATTTGAATATAGGAGATAATAATATAGATATATATAAATATATTTATATTATATAGATATAATATAAATAATAATATAATTTCTAAGATAGGGATCTACATATTAATCGAGAACAATGAAACAATTAATCGAATCGGAGAATCGGCTGTTTATGGGTTTTTTTCAGGAATCGAATCGGTCCCAAATATAAAGATTCTTTGACATTCCTGGCATACAAATCGAAATAATATTTATTCTATCTTTATGATATTTCTCAGACAATATTTCGAAGTCTGCCATATTGATTTTAATTTCAGTTCTCCTTAATTCTATTAATTAAAGAAACTGATGAGCAACACATCTTACGTAGATCTAAGATATATGTTAAGATTTTCAGAAATCACGGTAGACAGTCATTGCAATGTTCGTAGTCATGTTAGGTTAATATGTTTTGATAATTAATACCCTGAACTCGTAACAACATGAGCCAGTGAAATATTGCCTTGTAGGCTTGTAATAATTGGAGCTATTAATTATACATTATAGGTTTCACCTTTCACGTATCTCACACAGCATTTAATATAAGTGATTTGTCTCAAAAAATGTTATGGAGATCAATATTCTTGCTTAAAAAAATCATGTTAAGCATTTAGAACAAAACTTTCACTCTTTCAAAGCAATTTGACCTCCTGCTATTTTGTTGGAGTAGTTACACATGAAAAAAAAGCAGTCAATGGTTAGTACATTATTTTGAGACACCCTACTATATATATATATATTATATATATTATATATATAATATTATTATATATATAATATATATATATATATATATATATATATATATAATATATATATATATATATATATATTATATCATATATCATATAATTATATATATATACAATATTATTACAAAATTTGCAAGAAACAAATAAAAATCTTTTCCTAAATTACAAAATTTTTAATAAATTAATAATAATAATAATAATAATAATAATAATAATAATAATAATAATAATAATAATAATAATAATACATAATAATAATTAATAATAATAAAATAATAATAAAAGAATAATTCTATAAATTTTCGACTCCGACTCCACTTACACAGAATTTCGACTCCGACTCCTGAAAATTGCACGCCCAAGACTCCGACTCCAACAGCCCTGATAATATATACATACATACAACGTATTATACACACACACACACACACACACACACACACACACACATACACTACACACATACACATACACATACACTCACATACACATACACATACACATAACACACACAACATATGCTTGTCTATTTCAGGGGAACGTTTTTATTCGAGCGTTAGCAGACGTTCGCGCGCGTGCGCGAACGGATGCTAACGTGAGCGTCCATTATGCCTAAGGTTATATATTATATATATATCTATATATATATATATATTATATATATTATTATACTATGAGATATATTATAGTTCTCTCTACTATAATATATACTATATTATATACTCATTCGCCAACATACTCGTGTTAATATATATATAAATATTTAAAGAATTAAAATGTTATTTAAAAATACAATAATTATATATATATATATATATATATATATATATAAATAATTATATTATATATATAAGTTATATAATATATATTAATTATATTATATATATATATTATATATTATAATATTATATAATATATAGATATATATATATTATTAATATAAATATATATACTTATATATATATTAATATATTAGATATACTATTTGTATAGTATATACCCATAATATCGATATTTTTAAGATCTCTAATAACGGTACTTATATTATATTCACCGTATTACTTTCATACTTTAATATCGAAATTTCAAAATACATACATATATCTTATAATATATATGATATATATATATAATAAAAGAATTTTTTAGTTCACCATGGTGTCAATATACCTAT
>JABUQX010012824.1:32500-36438 GCA_015478945.1 Trachelipus rathkii | reverse complement strand
TAAATTATATATGCAGAGTGGAGATATTGATATGTCGAAGTTGCGTTTTCAAAGAGTTGAACTTCACAAATACGGTTGCCCTACTGAGAAATTCCGACGCAAAATCCGGCACAGACTTGAATCAGAAGCTGTAGGACCGAAGAGGCAACTCCTAGATACCAAACAGGCGAGCACAAATTAAAATGAGGGAAGAAATGGCAAGAAGTCTGAGTCATCGGCATAAGAGTGAACAAAGTTAGAATTGCAGCTAAGAAGTTCGTTGATGAAAAGTAGGAATATGGTAGTGGAGATAAAACAGAACCCCTGAGGAACACCACAATTAATAAGAAAGGAGGAAGAGGTTTCTCCATCAACAAGAGCTGAAATGGAACGATCTGAAAGAAAACTAGACAAGAGTAAGCAAAGCGAAGGAGGAAATCCAAAGGAAAGGTACTTGGAGAGTAGGCGACGCATGCAATACCCTGTCAAAGCTTTAGATATGTCAAGAATCTACCCAACAAGACTCCCCATGGTCCTTAAGGGCCGAAGACCATAGATCAGTGAGAATAGGAGGATAGGATGTCAGTTGTCTATTAACTTAACTTCTCAGGTATTTCTAAGCTGGCCTGTTGCTAAGAAACGCTCCTCATATCTGATGAGGTATGTTCGCTGATTTAGACCACTTCCAACTCTCTCATCCACACTCGTCTTGTATACATATTTCATTATCTCCTTTTGTTTATCCTTTCTGTATTTTGTGGAAGAGCCACACTCACGGGGCCAAAGAGCCGCATGTGGCTCGCGAGCCGCGGTTTGCCGACCACTGCCCTAGGGTAAACCGCAAAGATGGCAGGAGTCGGGGGTCTCGTCGGCCTCCGGTGGATGAACGGGGGAATGAATCCCCCCCTTCCGGGGCATGGTCTCCGGAACCCCCGCTCTTTGGTCTTTGGGTGTCGCGGGGGTTCCTCCGACCATCCCCTCCGGGGTATGAAACGTCCCCCCCTCTGTCCCCCGTCGGCTCGAGCCCCCTAAATTTGGTAAAATAATTTTGTTTTTTTTGGGAAAATTTTGTTTTTTTTTAGGGGGCTCGAGCCGACGGGGGACAGAGGGGGGACGTTTCCATACCCGTAGGGGAGGGGCGGGAGGAACCCCCGCGACACCCAAGAGCACCAAAGTATATATATATATAGTAATAGATATTATATATTTTATGTCCCCCCCCGTGGTCCACCGGGAGGCTAAAGAACCCGACTCCTGCCCAATCTTTGCGTTAACCCTAAAAAAAAAAAAAAAAAAAAATTTACTTCAAAAAAAAAAAAAAAAAAGGTAAATCCCTCCTTAGATTTTACGCTGTTCCATCATATATAATCTTGTTTTACTGTAGCACCTGCCGTTCTCCCTACGCTTCACATCTGGTGAGCATTAAAAAAATTGACCTCTATAATACCATATATTATATATTATTTATCTCTTTCTTTATATATCATAATATATATATATTTGTATTATATTATCTTATATATATATCCCATATATAATATATATAATAATATTATATATATATATATATTATATATACATAAATATTATATAGTATATATTATATATATAATTTATTTACACACACTTATCCCGGCTAAGCGGGTAGTGTACCGTGCAGCTCCCCTAAATTCATATTTTTCCTTCTCGCATCACCACCTTCTTCTTCTTTCTCGCCAACACCCTATTCATCACCAACTCTCTCTTCCAGCATTTCCTTTTATTCCAATCCATCCACCTCAATCTTGGTCTCCCCTTCTCTGGCCTTCCTATCCCCTCCGAGCATACTCCTAACCACCCTCTGTTCCTCCTTCTCTCCAGATGTCCAAACCATCTTAACATGCCCTTCTCCGCTCTTTCTCGACCAAAACCCATTCTTATATCTCTCTCGTATCAACACCCTATTCCTAATACTGCTCGTCTTTTTACTAACCCCATCCGCTCTCCACCTTCATCTCAACCTTCACTCTCTTTCTTGGCCTAGCATTCAACCCCTGATAATTTCCCAACCCTATAGTACTTGCTGGAACACAAATCTCTTTTCAAACAATACTATACTTAAGTTATGTGATAAATCCCCCCTTTCAATAAATTCCCTCAAGACTACTCAATGCCTCTCATTCCTTCCCTACTCTGTTGATCTATCTCTTCTATATCCCTCTTTTCAAATCACCATCACACTATTCGCAAATTTTACTTTCTTCTAATACTACCACTCCTACTCAATCCCACACCCTTCATCTGTTATCTCAAACACTACACTTAACTCTTCCTGGATTTTATCTTAGACGCCTTTTGTCCACACATCTCTCAAACTCCTTCACCAAATATATAATGCCCTTCTGAATTTCTTCGCCACTAAGGCAGTATCATCCACAAATAGTATCATGTTCACTTCCCATCTATCACCCCTATCCATCAATTCCACCCTCTCCCCTCTCTCATCATCCTCTGCAGACACTCTCCAATAAATAAATTGGAAAAAGCCGACGGTTGACATTAACATCCCTGTCCTCAACCTCTCTCTACCCAAGACATCTCACTCTCCCTCTCTAATAACTCCACACACATTCTGTCTATTCCTAATAAAAGGCCCTCGAATAACCTTTAGCCTACAATTTACCCCCTACTCCATATTCCTCAAGCACCCTCCATAATTCCCCCCTCTTCACTCTTATCATATGCTTTCTCCAGATCTAAAAAACACCCATACACTTTCCCTTTCCTTTCTATACCTTTCTCCACAAGCATCCTTACGTTGTGAATACTTGATCCACACACCCCTTCCCACCCTAATCCTCCTTGTTTCTTCCCCCATTCTGCTCTTCCGTTAATCTCTCAAACCCTCTCAATTATATTCTCGCATACACTTTCCCTACTGACACTCAAAAGAACAAAATACCTCTATAGATTCCCACCACTCCATCCTATCCTTTCCCTTTATACAGGGGAACCAAAAAACCATCCTCCCAATCCTATGGAACCTCCTCCTTCCTCCAACATAAATTATAGAAACTATACAGCCATTCCTCCACCCTCTGCCTCCCATCTGAAACATTTCCATACTCACACCCTCTAGAGACCTGCGAACTTCCCTTTTTTTCCTTTTTAGTTAACGCCCTAATAATTTCTTCCATTTGTATTCCATATCCCATTCCTGCCCCACTTCCCTCCCCCCCCATCCTCACCTCTTGGAAATTCCTCCTCATCTCTCACACCCATTTCATTCAATATCCTCTAAAATATTGTATTATCTTTTTCCTCACCTATCCTCCCTCCTATCCATTCCCCTTCCCTCCCTTAACCCTCTCTCCTAACGCCTCCATCTTCTTCCTTTTTTTTTACTTCTTTCCCAGAATATCTTACTCCCTGTTTAAAATTTTCAATGTTCACTATTTCTACACCTTCATTATTGCCATTTCTCTTCGCCCTCTCTCAACCCGCCCCTCGTTGCTTCAAACTCTACAACCGCTTCTGATATTGCCCTCCCCAGCTTTCCCTTGCTCCTCATTCCCCAAGCCATTCACATAGACCTCTTTTTTTCCTTTTCACCAACTCTTTCACCCCCTCACTCCACCATTCACTTCTTTCCTTCACTTGCTCCCACCTTTTTTTACTCCACATATCCTTCTGGCCCCTTCACAAATTGTTCTTTAAATCTTTTCCACTCCTCCTCCACTTCCCTAATTTCCGTCCCTCTCACGTCCCTCCACTTATCCTCCATACACCCCTCCTAAACTCCCTCATACACATTGTCTCATCTAATTTTTCCACCTTTATGACTTCTATTTTCCTCCTTTTTTCTCTTTCTCTACCGTTTACTTCCCTACCCTTTAACCTAGCAACCCACCAAATAAGTGAATCAGATAACCCCCTACCTACCCCTCTGAATACATTTTTTACAGATCTAAGTTATATCG